>JAJIBD010012177.1:0-35445 GCA_021461705.1 Cryptotis parvus
TCAAACTTAAAAGGCCAGTGTTGAGTATATGAAACATGGAATAATCCAGAAATTTAGAAGCCAAATTTGTCAGAAATCTAAGCTGTTACTAAATCTTAATACATGTATCTGGTGGCTATCTATTGAAATTTCAAATATAACTTACCCTTGACCAATTTTTTCAAATCTTGTGTATTTTTTCTTTGGGTCACTGACACTCACAATGCTTCCTGAGTTGGGATAGGTTCAGAAAAGAAAGAGAGAAATTGAAATACATGCATTAGTTTACTTTCAGTTAATATTTAAAAGTTACAATGCTAGGGCCAGTGACAAAATGATGGATAAGTATTTCCATGTAATTTGTACCATTCATAAGGAGAATGCCATATTACGTGAAAGTAAAAATAGTAATATATTAAAGTAGTGATATATAGCCTATGCTTCTTATATTTAAAATCAATGGCTGTTTTACAAACATTGGGCAAATTTTTATGAGGTACACTTGAAAACCATTAGTTTATCATGTTTGGTAAACATACATTCATTGTATTATTTCAAGATATTAAGCCCACACTCAAAGGATGAATAATTACTATCGTTAAGAAAATCTAGAGGTAGTAGCATTGACACTTCAATGGGTACTGAAAATTATCTGTGATTGCAGGAGCATTTAAATCTTAAATCACATATCTTAAATGACATCACGTAAAAGATTTTAATATTTCAAAGTACCATATGTATATGGATAATTCATTAGACCCGCCTTTTTTGGACTCAATCATCAGTACCGTTGCTAACAGGATCTACTGCCCTTGTTCCAACACCACAGGATCCGAGGAGCACCAGTCATCACGCCCTTAGCATCACGCCCTTAGCATTCTTCTCTGGGAGAAGCCTCCAGATCATCTCAGCATCACCTGGGAGGCCTCTATCCCCCCCCAAATAGTCCCTTCTAACTACAGAATAAATATCTCACGGTGGAATAATCAAAATATTAAATGAAAAAAGTAGAACAAAGTCTTAGTATGGAATAGAATACCCTTTCCACCCAATACTTCTAGCTCATATCATAGAATTCTACCTCATGCTAGTCCTTTCTTTCCACGTATCCCACTTATATTCTAGTAATATTATTCGAATGGTAGGTCTTTATTCTTTTTATTTTCCCATCTACCCTTGAATCTTTATCATTTAAGTGTATTCTTAAATCATACTCCCTTGTGAAGTATTTTCTTATCCTTTTAATGAGACTAATACACTTATTTTTGGAGTCAGGGACTTTGTCTTTTTGTCTCTATTTCTATCGTACCTAAATAGTGGCTAACCACTAAAACATATATTTGTTGAGAACAAGAAAATATTTATTCTGGGCTGGAGTGATAGCACAGCGGGTAGGGCGTTTGCCTTGCACGTGGCCGACCCGGGGTTCGATCTCCAGCATCCCATATGGTCCCCGAGAGCACAGCCAGGAGTAATTCCTGAGCAAAGAGTCAGGAGTTACCCCTGAGCGTCCCAGTGTGACCCCCCCAAAAAAGAAGAAAAAAAAAAGAAAATATTCATCTGCAAAATTTCATTTTTGCATAATACCTCCTGTTGATAAGGCTCTATTTTCTGGGTTGGTGATGAACTTAATTAATCACTGGTGTTACATAAAAAAATATGAGAAGTTAGATTTATCAGTTTATTGGATTTTTCTAGTCTAGTTTTTATAATAGAAATCCATAGTTTAGTTACATTAAATGAAATTTACCCAATATTTGTGTCAATTTAATTATTGTTTCTTATATTTCCAATCTCAGTCGACAATGCTACCTTCTACTAAATCAGTAGCCCAAGTCAGACATCTGACAGTTACTTATATTTTTGTAGACCATATATGATGTGAACAGGGGTTACTTCCATCTTGGTACTCAGGAGACCATGCGATGCTCGGAATGGAACCTGTGCCTTCTGAGTATAAAGCATGTGCTTCAGCCCACTGGATTATCTTTAAGGTCCTTTAGGGTTATTTATTCTGGGTTTTGAACCACACTTGGACATGCTCAGGGTTTCCTTCCAGCTCTGCACTCAGGAGTCATTCCTGAAAGTGCTTGGGGAACCATACTGGGTACCAAGAATTGAGCCCAGGATGGCCATGTGCAAAGCAAGCACCCTCCTCATTGTTTACCCCTTCTGACCCCTTGGGATTATTTTTGACTAATACCTAATACTGCCTTCATTCTCCATATGAGTTGTCTACCCAGTTTGGGGTCTCTGTGTTTATCTCCTAGATATTTTAAAAACCTGTTTCAATTTATTTTATATATAGTATTTTATAATTATATATATTATTGAGTCACTGTGATATACAGTTTAAACCAGTATAAAGTTGTTTATATTTAAGTTTCAGTCGTATAATGTTCCAACACCCATCCCTTCACCAGTGCACATTTCCTACCACCAATGTCCCCAATTTTTCTTTTTTTTTTCCTCAGAGTTAGAAAGTAGAAAAGTTTATTGGAAAGGAGAAGAGAAAGGGAAAGGAACTCTCAAAGTGGGAAGAACTGAGTATAGGACTAAATTCCCAATGTCTCCAATTTCCCTCCCATTCTCCTTCCCCTGCCTGACTCTATGGCAGGTACTTTTCTCTCTCTCTCTCTCTCTCTCTCTCTCTCTCTCTCTCTCTCTCTCTCTCTCTCTTTCCTCTTGGGTATTATGGATTGCAATACAGATGCTGAACGGTTATCATGTATATCCCTTTAGCTACTCTCTTAGACATTGTTCTCATTCTCTTACTACTTTTCAAGTTAGGAATTCATTGATTTACCTCCCTTTCTGGCCCGGGCTATTCTCACAGCCTCCAAAGTAGATTCTCTATTTCTAGCTACTGCTCCTCCAGTTCAAGTTCTACAAGGCTGTTAAAATGCTCTTAGAGCACACTTTGTCATACAATCCTCTGGTTCAGAAATCCGGGAGGTTTACCCAAAACCAACACAGGAGAAGTTTAGTCCCAAACTTCTTGGCTCCTTCCTGATAAGACGTTTGCTTCACTCTTCGTTTCATCTTTCGCCACTAACAAACTAATCTCTATTCATACACGATCAGCTCATGCTCAATGATTTCTCTTTCATTCCTCCAGTTTCACCATTCTATGTAAGTTCTAGTTTTAATTGATGTTGAATGATTTAGATTTCATAGGAATACAGATTTTCTTTACATGTATCCCTGCCTAGACTGTCTCTCTTATCTTTGCTTTCCAGAAAATTCCTATTCATACTGTAAGTCTGCCTTTCTAGGAAACCTTCCTGATTCTGGTGAAAAATTTATTTATGTTCCTTCTCTGTACCACTCCCATGCTTATGCTAACAGACTCTCTGTCGTCATATATCTTTATCTGTATTTATTTGATATTCCTTTACAAATTATCCTAAGAAGAAGAGCCATATACTAACTATCTCTGCCTCATCAGTGCTACCTCGTACTATGCTGTGTATAATGGATAAGCAATTAAATTCAACTAGGCTTTTTTGTGGTAAACATATCATACTTAAGACAGGAATTCTAGAATGTATTTACTAATTAATATATTAATTCTTATTAAAGAAATTAATAGACAAGGGCCTGAGCTTCTTTTTAATAAAATTAAAGTCACTTAAAACCATAGTTTCATTAAGCAGTCGTCTAAGAAAGCCACACTATTCATTTGCTTAGCTGTGTCTTTTCCAGATCTGAAAAAATAGGAGATAAATTTCATCTCAAATCGTTTTTTCTGAGTTATGTATGACCAATTCCAATTGGCAGAGTTCAGTTAATGAGGTTTTATGGCAGTAAATTGTTCAGCATTTATTTCCATGGTATGCAAAGAAGAAAAAAGCCCTGGAAATAAATTCTTTCATGAGGATCAACAAAGACAACCATTTTGAGGAGATCTCGCTTCTGAATTTAACAGCTATTCACATAAAACGTGCCCCGCACTCTTTACCTTTCACAGAAGAGTGTGCTGCCACCTACTGATACAAGACAAGTAAGTGTACTGGAGACCTTGTTTGTAATTTAGGATCACAAAACAATATTTTTAAAGGAAAATATTTCATAAGAGTCCTTATCATTTACTCATATAAATTACTGAGAACAGAAAAATAATTTTACACAAATTAAAAATGATCAAAATGAGTAACTCAAAAATCAAAAAGAAAAATGTTTGACCATATCAGAAACAGTTTCCTACCAGAGAAACTAATTAAATAAGCAATGCATCATTCTAAAATATCAGAATTTAAGGAATTATTAAATGTTAGAATTTGAAAATAGGGTTTAAAATACTGCTTTAGAGGCAGAACAGTTCATTGAGTCTCCTAATATATTGCCCTAAGTTTTACTGCTTCCATTAAAAAAAATGATCCCTTAGCATAATAAAGGTTTTGATTCCTGAAAAAAAGTGATCTAAATTAGTACTAGTTTTAACTGAGGGTGAACTAGGCAAACTATTTTAGTAGGGAATTAACGAGAATAAGTATAAGTGGAAAATATGATGGTAGAGTCTAGAAAAGGGAGATCAAAGACAATTTTTTTCATTAAATATTTTTATGATATTCAGGGCTTTTAGAAATCTTTCACTAAAATGTATTCTTTATTTACAGCAGTTTCAGAAGACCACAATGAGCATACCAGACTCAGGATGTCCATATGAAACTGAAAGACGATATGTTCATTTCAAGTATTAATGATCCCATGTCTGGCCTCCACAATTTGTATCTCCCTGGAAGATGAATAGCTTAACGTCACTGTGGTCTGGACTGTCCACCTCATAGTAATTAGATCACTAAGACAGTATAAAACTACCCTCTCCTCGTCCTCTTTATGCTTATGTGTGGTTCTGTATGGATTCGCCAGTCATTCCTTTATCTCCGTCACCTTTGTAAGACTTCTCTAGCACTTTGCCCAACTCTCTTCTACATTCTAAGGTTTTACTAACTTCTGTACAGTTATAACACATCTGGAATTATTCCTGTTTTCAAATATTCTGACCCTTTGAAAAACACTGCTTTTATCATTTTTAATTTTATTATACCACCGTGAGATATACAATTACAAACCGATCATGATTAGGTTTCAGTCACACAGTGTTCCAGCACTGATCCCTCAACCAGTGCACATTTCCCACCACCAATGTCCCCTGATTCCCTCCTCCCTCCCCAGCCTGCCTCTATGCCAGGTACCTTGTCTCCTCTCTCTCTCTCTCTCTCTCTCTCTCTCTCTCTCTCTCCCCCTTCTCTTACACATTGTGGATTGCAATACATACATTTAGAGGTTATCATGTATATCCTTTGCCTACATTCAATGCTCAGTTCTGGGTTGGTATTAGCACTTGTCACTTGTCTTCCCGTTGTTCACCGATTTGCTTGAGTGGGTGCCAGTAACGTCTCCATTAGTTGGGAATGAGGTCCATTATTGTTACTGTATTTGACATACCGAATACACCATGGGGAGCTTGCCAGGCTCTACTGTGGCTCTCGGTTCATCCCAGAATAAAGGTATTATAGTAGTTAAAACTATGACCCTACAAACTCACTATATGTGTTACATGTTACAACATTTTTTTCTGACGAGGTAATTTTTTTCTTTGTTTAAAAATTACCTGGTCAGAAAAAAATGTCTCTCTTACTTTTGTCAGCTTCTCACTTTTTTTCTCATTTCCTTTCTATCCTTTTAAATAAAAGAATAAAAGTTTGGTATTATCATTTCGAACAATTATTGGTACACTGTTCCTTTCCCTGTCTTACCTAACCTCTGACTCTCACTTGCAATAGATTCCATCCATTGACAAGACCTCCTGATCCGTGTTTGCCTGGCCTTGGATATTGATATCATACTATTTTCTTTTATATCTTGCAAATAAATGCGGTCATTCTATATCTGTCCTTTTCCCTCTGGTCAATTCTCACTCAGCATAATCCTCTCTATGTCCATATATTTATACCATCTATTTATAGGAAATTTCATAACTTCGTTTTTTCCTAACAGCTGCATAGTATTCCGTTGTTAGATATATCACTGTTTCTTTATCCAGTCATCTGTTCTCGAGCACTCAAGAAACTAAAATTAGAGCCAGGAGTATGTGTGTAAGCAGCGTGTACACACTGACAATGGGAAGGAATGATAGTCCTTGAGGAGTATAATCTTATAGGTATTTTGTTTTGCTAAGTATTCAATTTAATTTATTTTCTCAAGTGGAAATATTTACTATGTCAAATTAAGAGTGTAAGGGAATGAATACTCCAGAATAGACAATGAGTCCCCAACTTTTAATTTAGTTACTTTAGGGAGACTGGAACTCATATAGTTTTAAACGTTTAATGGATGAAATCACACTGCAAATGGTCTATGAGAAAAGCTCTCAAGGGGAAGTAGTGATGAAAAACAGAGAAAATGACAACAAATGAACAACTCACTTAGCTTCTCTAAGATCTCCTCATCTGTCATCTTGGATTTTTTTCGTTTGCGGTCTGTGTTTCTATATAGAGTACTGGAATTGGCATTCTCAGCAGAAGGTGGTGTGACTTCTTTATTTGGTGCTGCTGGTGAGGCAATGGATTCAACTACAGAGCGAGTGTAGATCTTAAAAACAAAAATAAAGTTAAACAATTAGAATAGCAGACCAGAAAATAACATGGGATCAAGATACTCATATTGATGAATTTTAAAAATAAAGATTTCAATTTTCATAGTTTTAGGTTCACAGAAAAACTGAATGAAAGATACTGAGATTTTTATGTATCCTCTGCACAGACCCTCAGTCCTAGTCTATTACTAATACCCTGACCAGAATGACATATATCTTAGATCTTACGACCTACACTGATAAATAGGAATCACCCCAAACTCTACAACTTACTTATGGTCACGGTTAGTCGTGTAGATCAGTTAGAAGTACCATATAATCTAACACACACATATACACATACAGACACACACACACACACACACATATATATATACACAATGACATATATAATATGTTTTGGGCAGTGAAATTGCTATTATCATATATATGATATATTATCATATGTGATATATTATCATATATATGATAATAGCTTATATATTATATATTTGCTATCATATATAAGATATATGATATTTGATAGATCAATAAAATATATATATATATTTGCTATATACATATATATGATATATATGCTAAACATTATATGCTATACAGAGACTCTCAGACATGGGGCAGAGCTGCTCCTTGCTCTCCCTGTGCCCAGTCGCTCATGAGGCACCCGGGAGGCATGGAGGGTTCTAGCCCTGGCCCACCACCCCAGAAGAGCCTCACAACAAGCCAGACAACCCCCACTCCATGGGGCCACCATTTTCCACATTCGGACTTCCCTCTCGTCAGAACTCCACCCAGCAGACCAGCCCATCACAGTCCTGCTCGTGAGGCCACTTCCCCCCCCCGCGCAGTTCATCAATAAATGCTTTATTTGGAGGTGACTACAAGAGTATGCCTCCCGCATGGCAAGCCTAGCAAGCTGCTCATGTTGTATTTTGATATGCCAAATACCAGTATTAGGTCATTCCCATGACCTAATATAATGGTTTGAGGCTCTTTATGTTCCTGTAGCAAGCCGATGCCCTTGGCTCTACTAGCATGAGACAGGACATATGGAGATATTACTGGTGCCGCTCTAGCAAATAGATGACGAACGGGAAGATAGTGATAGTGATATGCTATACATGTATTTTTGCTATACATATAAATATATATGATATAAATCATATGGTATTATATATGATAATAACAAATATAGATTTTATATCATATGAAATATATTTTGATATAGCAATAAAATATATGATATTTTCTATCATATAGAAACATATGATAATAACAAATATACATATACATTATCATATATATGTGATAATAGCAATTTCACTGCCAAAAAGTGAGGGGCACTATCTTTGGGTAGTGTCCCTCATATGTTATCATATACACACATATATGTATATATATATGATAATAGTATTTTCACTGCCCAAAACATTTTCTGTGCTGGCCTACTTACACTCACCACATTGTTCAAAATCAACAGTGAGTTTTTAAAAACTTGTAATCTATTTCCATGAAGATAATAACTTGAAATCACTTCAAGAACATTGTCCTGTAAAGTTTTCAGGAGCTAGTCATTGAAGATTCTCCTATATGTTATGCTATTCTGGTCTTGTTGACTTTGCTTATATGAATTTTCACACTTGATTTGCCTGGTTTACTTTCCCTAGTTTAATATCTATAATACATTTTTTTAACTTATCAGCCTCAATTTTATATCGGTTGGTACCATTCTCCAGTAGTCATATACTAATTTTGTATCTCCAAACACTGAATTTGACCAAGGTTGTATCTTTCTAATGCTGGGAACATAATGGATGCTCAATTTGTATTAGTTAATAATTAGAGTCTAACTATATGGCTGTACCAAAGGATATTTTTTGAGTCCTTTGAAGATAGTCAATTATGACTTACTGATTTTGTATGCTCTGGTCTTGGTGCAATAACTGGTGGGGGCTCATTGTCATCTTCTTCTTCCTCCTCTTCTTCATCTTCTTCCTCAGACACGGGAGGAGCTAAAGGAGGCTCTGATGCTGTTTTAGTACTCTTATAAAAAGATAAAGTTTAATGATCAAGTATTAGCCCTTCATTCTTCTTTGTCAGAAGTGAGATAGTGGAAATAAAATATTTCAGCATGTAGAGATAAGAAGAAATTGCATCTTTTTGTCATTTTATTTATTTTTCTTTTACAGAGTTTTTCATGCTGATTTGTTGTAGACATCCCATATTCCAACACTAATCCCAACCTTTGCTCCTTTCCACTACCATTATTTCCTATTTTCCCAACCATCCCTTAAGCCTGACCCATGGTAGGCCCTCAATAATTTATTTTTCATTGTTTGTTATCAATAATTTGCTAAAAGAATGATCAAAAACGTTTCCGTAGAAGAAATTAATGAGAATATTGCCTCTTCCACATCCCTGCCATGTTTCATCATCCTGGAATCCTGTATCAGACTTGCCCTCCCTCTATTTGGCTTCATACAACAGAAAATGCCCTCAAATACGCCCTCTCCGCTCTGCATTATGCAGCCATTGGGCCTTGCGCTGTCTGCAGAACAGGTGACCCAGGCCCATGCACCTGACCTTTGGCAGGCGCTAGGACAGGTGTTTCCTCCTTCATTCCTTTGACATTTTTTGTATTTTTTTAAAATCTAATTTAAATTTTTTATTATAACTCTGTGCGATATACAATTAAAAAGATGTTCAAGATTGGGTTTCAGCCATACATTTTTACAGCACCTGTCCCACCACCAGTGCCCTTTTCCCACCACCAATGTCCCCAAATTCCCTCCACCCTCCCCCTAGCCTGCCTCTATAGCAGGAACTATTTCTCTTCTTATCACTTCTCTCTCTCTCTCTTTCTCTCTCACACACACATTGTACCTTGCCCTACAGACATTTAGGGTTTGTCATGTAAATCCCTTTGTGTACATTTATCTTTTACAAATAAACAGAACCATCTAAATTTTGGTGATCCAGAACTGCCCTTATTCAGAGATAAATTCAGATCTTGATATAAAATGCATTGAAATCAATACGTTTTTTCAATTTTCTAAAAAAAATTGAAAACTGAACTCAAATAGAATGAGTTACTAATTCAATATTTTAAAATTCAGTGTTAGTTTGTACTGAGTATTTTCAATTTTCTGGTTGAAGGTGTTTTGTAAATGGGTTATTTTATATCTAAAAATTAAAGTATGCACAGATACAGTATTAATAATATAGATCTGCAAATAATTCAATAAACACAAGTAAGTCTACAAGTAAGCCTACAAATGTTTCTTCTTTGTTCTGCCTCCCGAATGAGGGAAAATCTAAGAATCTATGTAATGCATATGCATTATATATGTAATGTAATGCATATGAATTACATAAAATTTCTTTAATCTTAGGAGGAAATTTTTATTTACAACCATCAAAACTGTAATAATACAACTATAACAAAAATAAAAATAATCATAGTACCTATAGCCAGTTCCTGATCATTCATTCTAATGAATTTGTCCAAAGTTGGATTTTAAGAGAACTCTGAACATCTCAGAAGCACATAGAAGCACATAGAAGCACACACACACACACACCCACATACACAAGGGGAGGGAGGAAAAGAAATTAATAATTAAGTAAGGGATTATTTTATCTAATTTAGTTTAGTTGCTTTTGATATTAAGCAAACTAGCAGGGCTCATTAATTTGAGTTGTGTCCTAGACTCTTAGAATTCTAGCGTTCAGATTATCTTTCTATAAACATATAGGTACAATTGCTTTCAGGCATAATTTTAAGGCGTCATGGGTCCTCTGAAGTCTATTCATAAATTCCAAACTTGAGGCTATAACAGCAAGAGGAATTACCTTAAGAAATTCCTTGTTCTTTGACCTTACTCAACTTTTGTGGGGAGTAGAAGGGGGCATGGTTTTCCTAAGGTCATTCCCGGCAATACTCTCTCGGGTTGTATGAACTGGATTGTTTTGTGCTAGGGCCTAGAAATGCGCCACTGCTCAAAAGTGCCAGTGGCCACCATGGCTACCTAGAAAGTACTAAGGGACTCCAGGGATATACCTGACAGTGCTCAGCTGGACATGTGGCATAGGAATTGAACTCAGGTTGGGCATGCAGATCATGTGGAGTTAACACTTGAGCTTTCTTCTCCTTCTCTGAAATTAATGTTTAAAGTCAAAGGAAACCAACAGAAAGATGGCAGATTTTAGATGTTAGGAAAATTATTTTCAGTGTATTATAGCTAAGGTAACTAAAGAAAGAAAGAAAGAAAGAAAGAAAAGCTAAATAAATAAATAGTTAAAGACATCCAGCAGACGAGCCTATCACAGCCCGCTCGCACGGCCGCTTGCTGCGCGGTTCATCAATAAATGCTGTATTTAGAGGTGACTACAAGAGTATGCCACCTGCATGGCAAGCCTGGCAAGCTGCCCGTGTCGTATTTGATATGCCAAATACCAGTAACAATTGTTAGGTCATTCCTGTGACCTAATATAATGGTTTGAGGCTCTTTCTGTTCCTGGAGCGAGCAGATGCCCTTGGGCTCTACTAGCATGAGACAGGACTTATGAAGATGTTACTGGAGCCCACTTGAGCAAACTGATGATGAATGGAAGATAGTGATAGTGAAAGAAATAAGAAAGAAAGAAAGAAAGAAAGAAAGAAAGAAAGAAAGAAAGAAAGAAAGAAAGAAAGAAAGAAAGAAAGAAAGAAAGAAAGAAAGAAAGAAAGAAAGAAAGAAAAGAAAGAAAGAAAGCTAAATAAATAGCTAAAGAAAAAAAGAGAGAAAGAGAGAGAAAGAAAGTGAGAAATTAAGAAAGAAAGAAAGAAAGCTAAATAAATAGCTAAAGAAAGAAAGAGAGAAAGAGAAAGAGAGAGAAAGAAAGTGAGAAATTAAGAAAGAGAGAAAGAAAGAGAAAGAAAGAAAGCTAAAATAAATAAATACCAGCCAAAGAAATAAAGAGAGAGAAAGAAAGAGAGAACGAGAGAGAAAGAAAGAAAGAAAGAAAGAAAGAAAGAAAGAAAGAAAGAAAGAAAGAAAGAAAAAAAGAGAGAGAGAGAGAAAGAGAGAGAAAGAGAGAAAGAGAGAAAGAGAAAGGAATGAAGGAATGAATGAATGAAGGAAGGAAGGAAGGAAGGAAAGAGGGAGGAAGGGAAGAAGGAAGGAAGGAAGGAAGGAAGGAAGAAAAAGGAATCATTCAGTTTGCGCGATATGGATGGAACTGGAAAGTATCTTGTTATATGAAATAAATCAGAGGAAAATAACAAACAAATTATCTCATTCATCTGTATAATGAAGCAAGATAAAACAAGGGACAAGCCTTTAGCTTTTTACTACAAAACTGTGAGTTTAAAATGAGGCCTCAATTCATGCAAACATGTTTGTAACATCTAAATATTTAATTTACAGAGCAACCAAATAAACCAGTAGGTTCTACATTAAAATAGATAAATGCATATCCTATCTCTAAAACCTGATTCTGAAAAATTACATTTGGTTCAACCACCAGAAACATTGGTGACACAAAGCTGTTTTCAATTTTTTTGCTTACCGAAGGATGGGCTGCTATATATCCATGTGCACTTTTATCTGAAAAGTAAAGATAAATAAATCACCTTCATTGTAGAAAGATTGACACAATTAGACAGGGTACAAAAATTACCTATTTTACCAAATTCTCACAATTCAATATTAAACAGATATGACAAATCACAGTTTTCTTAAAATAATTCACACCTTCATGTACTCAATATATTAGTTCATTTTACATAGCTAAAGGTAATAATTCCTCCAGATAAATATAGAATAATGAGCACAGCTCTTCATGTTCCTGGAGCGAGCAGAGGCCCTTGAGCTATACTAGCACACAACAGGCATGAATGGAGATGTAACTGGCGCCCGCTCGAGTAAATCAATGAACAAAGGGAAGACAAGTTATACAAGAATAACGAAGCAATTATTTACTTCTAGATGATGAGTTCATATGCTCTTATTCAAAATCTAGTCCTTGCGACCCCTTCACCTCCCTCTCTTTTCTCATTCCCTCCATCTTCTCTTCTCCTACTCACCTCCTCTGGAGCATGAACTCAGGATAGTACAATAATTCAGATACTGTTGAGCTCATCGCCACCCACCCTGCAGCAGTTTTTGTTTCAATCCAGCCAAGCAGAGCCTCACAAGCCAGACGACACCCCCTACTCCATGGGGCCCGCCATTTTCCACATCCGGACTTTCCTCTCACCACAACTCCACCCAGCAGACCAGACTATCTCAGCCTGGCTCGTGGAGGCCGCTAAGCGGCAGCGCGGTTCATCAATAAATGCTTTATTTAGAGGTGACTACAACAGTATGCCACCCGCACGGGAAGCCTGGCATGCTGCTCGTGTAGTATTTGATATGCCAAATACCAGTAACATTTATGTTAGGTCATTCCCATGACCTAATATAATGGTTTGAGGCTCTTTATGTTCCGGGAGCAAGCAGCTGCCTTTGGGTTCTACTAGCATGGGACAGGACATATGGAGATAGTACTGGTGCCCGCTCTAGCAAATAGATGATTAACGGGAAGATAGTGATAGTGATAGTGACTGTTGAGATCTGACAGTTTTCAGTATTTCATCTTTAGAAGTTTTAAGAATCTGACACAAAGAGGACTAAAACTACTGATACCTTAGAGTTTTCTATTTTCAGGATTGAATACCAGCAGTTTAAGCAAAGTTCTCACTCTTAGCAGTCCCATTTAACATATGAATGGCTGAAACTTTAAGTTTGGGCTTTGACACTTGAAATGATAAAATCATTCCCAACTATATCCTTACATTATTATTAAAGAGATTGAAAGCTCTAAGAATACAAAGTCTGAGACCTTGATGACGCATCAAACTGTGTAGTGTGAAGAAAAGCAGAGATATGTGCCAAGTTCACTGTAGTTCCAGGTGACTATAACTAAGAAGCCACTTCAATGTACTAATTAATAACTTTACAATTCTCAGAATTGGTTCCTTACCTCAAGTTGCTAATACTTTTGGTTGTAAACCAAAAAAAATTGCCCCAGATAGTAAAATTACAACAGATAAATATATAAATAAATAAATAAATAAATAAATAGATGAACAGTTAAATAAATAAATGCGTTGCTTGAGATAAGTCTTCCAGTTGCTTACAGTGAAAGTTTTAATGTAAAAATTTTCAGAAAAAAACATCGATCAATGCAAAAGCTACCAAATTTAGTAGAAATTTGGCAGACACATGGCTATTTTTATCTATTTAATTAGTCAAGATGTGGCTTCATTTCTGTAAGTCTAAGTTTTAGGAGTTTTGTTGGGTCACACCTGGTGGTGTTCACGACTTATTCCTGGCTCTGCAATTAGGATCACCACTCCTGGTGGGATTTTGGGAACCCTATGGGGTGCCGAGGATTGAACCAAGTAAAATGCAAGGCAAGAGTCCTTTCTGCTGTACTATTGCTCTGGTCAATTGGAAGTCTGATTTGGGGACTGATAAACTCTGGGAAGCCAAAAAATAAGCATCGGAAACATCATCCCTACTTTTATGTTCATAGCAGCATTATTCACAATAGCCAGAATCTGGAAACAACCAGAGTGCCCGAGAATCAATGACTGGATAAAGAATCTCTGGTACATCTACACAATGGAATACTATGCAGCTGTTAGGAAAAATATAAAATTTGCCTATAAATAGATGGACATGTAGAAGATTATGTTGAGTGAAATTAGCCAGAAGGAGAGAGACAGATACAGAATGACTGCATTAATTTGCATGACATAAATATGTATGTGCATATTATGATACCAATATCCAAGGTCAAGTGAAACATGTATCAGGAGGTCTTGTCAAAGGTGGAAATTATCACAAACGTGTGGGAGCCAGAGGCTAGGTAAGACAGAAAATGGAACAGTGTGTTAACAATTGTCGAGGGTACTAATGCCAACCTAGAACTGAGCATTAAATACAGGCAAAAAGATACACATGACAACCCTTTAATGTGTGTTCTGTAATCCATAGTCTGGAAGGGAAGGAAAAGAGAAAGAGAAAGAAAGAGGAGAGAAATAAAGTACCTGCCATGGAGGAGGGCTGCGGGAGGGAGGGAACCGGGGACGTTGGTGGTGGGAGATGGGCACTGGTGGCGGGATGGGTGCTGGAACACTGTATGATCAAATCCCAAATATGAACTTTTTAATTGTATATCTTTGTAATTGTAAAAAAAATTAAAAATCTTAAAGAGAGAAGGGGAAAAAATCTGGCTTCCACAAAATGTGTACTGTCATTGTGAAATGAATCAAGTTATTCAGGGAATAAAATTAATTTCAAGAGGACTTTGTTTTAACCACATTCTTCTAGCTTCAGGAATAAATCCAAAGCCTGATTGAAGTAACCGGGTGTCTTCACACCATGAAGAGACAAAACAACTCCAATTTCCGATTCAAACTGACAACTGTTTCACTAAACAATTTTTTGAATTCTGAAAATACTCAAGTATTATATATCACCTAACATCCACTTAACCTTCCTACTCATCTTTTGATTTACTTAGTTTAAAGTCATTTGGAGCAGAAACTAGAACTGATTTCAAATGCCTTACAAAACTTTTTTTAAATTCTGAGGTTCTGAAACTAGAATCATTTCTCACTGTTTTCTGCCTTAGACTCTTACCTCCTGATGTAAAGCTCATATATTTCTGGTTGTTGACAGTTTCTTTGGAATCATAGAATTTGAGAACATCTAGAACAGCCTGAGGGTTCTTTTTCTGTTCCAGTTTTGTTATGTTGGAGGTTTGGAGTAATCGTGCCCACTGCTCAGGAATTCCCTGTGGACAACCAAGATGGAAAGAATGACAATTTAAAACATCTAGCATTTGCATTTTCATATTCCAGTAAAGTTCTTCACCAAGAAGCCCATGCTACCTGTAGGATTACACTTGGGAAACTGAAGTTACACTCTAGATTTAAAGTTAGTAATTTAACGCAATCATTCTCTTCTCTAATTAAAACACATAGGTAAAACTAGGATCCAACTTAAAAAGGGTAGGTGGGAATATGACTGTGGTAGAAAAAAAAAGAGCATGAAAATCACCTCCAGATTTACTCTGCTCATCCATGAAATGATGTTCACGGCTTAGCTTAGTTTTTCTGGTGACTCAGGGCAGACATAGCAAGACTCTCTCTAAATTTCTGCACAACACAGTATCGTGCAGATTGTATGTGACTGGAGTAACACAAGCAGTTTATGGGAATGTTGCAATCAGAATATCTTTAAAACAAAAGGAAAATCTCACCCTTGGTCAATTTATGCTTTGCGATTATGAAATATACTTTTGAGTGCTTCACGCTGCTTTTACTAAATGGGGAGTTAGGGAGGAAAAAATAGATTTGTGGAGGAGCAGTAAACGCGGAGATACTAAATAATAAACTAATATTACTGCTGCTTTAGGCATTTTCCATGCAGCTTTCTTCTCTCCTCGCACTCTTCTCTCTCCTCCCGCATCATTAATCGGTCACATAGAACTTGGGGACTGTCACGGTCATGCTGAAACCTTGGGAGAATTTATAATAATCTAAGATTTTAGAACATAGAGCAGGGATATTTGGCACTCTAACCAAGGAGAATTGCAAATTTTACAGAGGTTTGTATTCTATCAAGCATTCAGCATTCTTTCCTGTATGTTCAGCCTAAAGATGTCCCCGTTTCATAATTAGCCAACCTCCAAGAGTCACTTGAGTGAAAATCAGACACACTCCTCCTAAAGTGCATCTAGACACAATTTATGTGGCTTTGTCCCATGAAGTCCGGCAAAACAATGTGTGACGTGGGCCTCCAGAGTTTGGGGATGACAACAAAAATGTGAAATAAGCCAAGCAACAACTCTACTGCACACACATGAACCTGCTGCAGTGCTATGACATCTCAAAGAAGCTTCTTTTGGGCCTGTGGCGCACCTCTGGGAGCTTCCCTGGGCACATCTGTGAGCCATAGAGATCTGGCTGTAATGGACGTAAATAAAGAAAGAAAAGAAAGTTAAAACAGAATGTGGGACAACTTAGAAGGTGGGAGGAAATGAAACCAATGGGTCTGAATAGGGGGAATACCTTCTAAAGTGGAGCATTATGAAAACAGGGAGTTATTAATTAAATCAGGGCCAGGGTGAGCTAGAGGACAACGAATTAAAGAAAATCACAATGTCCCAACATTTGGAAAGATAATTTTATATTTTGCTAGATGCTTCCTGAAATATGCAGTAGTAAGAATTACCACTAAATAAATGACAGGAAAAATTCTAAAAGCCAGAAGCGTGAATTTGGAGGTAAGAAGGATGGCATCATGAAAAGCTTTGATAAAAATTTGTAAGTTGTTATTGTAACTACATGATCACAAGTAGCCAATGGGCATGTGATAAACTTACAAATTTCAGTTCCCAATTCTGGTTAACCATTTTCAGTTTCACATTGCAAATGTCTGTATGGCTAAAATTCAGAGGATAACTTTATAGTGATGTTAAATTTATAGTATTTGCACTCGTCATGTGATTCTTCCATATTTGGTAGCTAAAATCAGGGCTGGCTTATAGAAAACTAAACTGAGGACTGAATCACACAACCATACTTTATATTACATTTCTTAGACATTTATAGTAGGACAAGGAAAATTATTTTGTTTCTAATATATGTGAGTAATTTTCACTCTAGTACTACAATTCTGAAGTCCTACTTCCCACAAAACGAGAGCAGATATTAGGTAATAGTTTTGTCCAAATAAAATTGTCTCCAGTGCTACAAAAAACATTCTTAAACCAACTGGTTTGACTTGGGATATACTTTCAATTCCCGGCATTGGAGGGTTACTGTAAGCATAGCAAACAACACTTTTACATGCATTCATAATGCAATATGATGTTAAAGACATAAGAAGTTTGAAAAAAGTAAAAAGTTTGAACCCAGAAGCCCATGCATGATCCCAGTTCGAATACTAAGTACAATTAATAGCAATTTGTTAATACTCTAACAGCCAAAGGAGCTATTAAATGTTATAATACCAAGTATGCATTGCACATAACCACTAAAGCATACATCACTGGCATGGTCATTGCCAAAATCATCACAATATCTGCAGTCACTATACATTCTCATGGAACTTCTAAACTTTTGTGATAAATATATTCTTATTATTGGAGAATAGGAAAACATATTAATTGCAGATATTTCAGACAACTATACTTACCACATAACTATACTGATGACAGAATTTCTTTTATAAATTGATTGAGACAAGCCAGTTAATCAGTGAAACCTGACACTTAAATTTGAAAGATCGCCACAAAAGCACATAGTCGGAAAGTCATGGTACTACTCCAAATTGAGGACTAAATCCCCAACGATAGACAGCTAATGGAGAAGTAGAAGTGTAACATTGAAGCAGGAGCACATATGAGTGCAGGACATGTACACAGTAAACAACTTGATGCATTTCAAGCTGGTGATTAGTATAGCCCAAGTCGATGACAACAGGATACAACAGGCCAAACACTTATCTTAAGAAACTACCATTTATATCACTCCTTATTTTCCCCTCTGGTTGACTTGAAGTTACTGTCATAGGTCTACATGTCTGGAAAGGGGAGTTTTAAGGTATTCGGTATAAAAATGGCAACTTAAAGGTTAAGAACTTGTTATATTTAAGACCAAAAATTTCATTATCCAACCTAATTTTCATCTTAGGGTCTGTGTGTCCGATGAGATACATGTGCAATGTGTTAGGCGCCAATTAATCACAGGGTAGTCACCAAGCAATATACCAAATAAATGTTCAAATATTCAAAATATCAGGCCCTTGTTAGACTATGAATTTTTTAAGCTTGTTTAAAATTCAGCCTTTAGTAATAATCAGATTTAGTAATATGTCTTATGTCCATTCCTCCACACAGACATAATGAATTAGTAGCAGTGTGCTGGTTAAGACCCAATTTTAAAACCCTACCAATAAAATTATTTTCAAAGCTTATTATTATCATTTGGCATTCTGTTTTAAATTTTTATTAAGGCAACATTGGTTTACAAGATTGCTTATTTGGGTGAAGATACAATTTCACACCTCTTCAAAATATATGCTACCATAAAGTAATCATTACCAAATAATCAATATCCCTTCACCATACTGAATGAAGTTAATAAATATAAATTTTAGAAGACTCAATTTGACATATTTTTAAATATATGGAAATATTTATACAATACAATTCAGATGATAATAAAGCACATGGAATTTTCAAACTTTACCTATGCTTAGCTATGTGTTCAATGTATTGGGGGATGGCAAGCCGAACTGTGCTCAGGGCTTACTCCTGTCTCTGAGCTAGGGATCACTCATGGTAGGAATGGGGGACCTTATGTGTGACCAGGGATCAAACCTGGGTAAGCCACTTGCAAGGAATGTACCCTACCTGCTTTACTACCACTCATGGCCCATAATTTGTTACATTCAAAGTTCTGCTTAATTTAAAATTAAATTTTTTTGTATAGGGCCCATGTTATTTTTCAGTTTAGTTCAGTCGGGAGCTGTTTGTAATGACTAGAAAAACTGCCCATAGCATATTCTGATGCATTCCTCTCTGCTTATTTTCTGCAGTCTAACTGAAACAAATTGAAAATAGCTAGTCTACAGTGAGCAAGATGGATCTTTCCTTCATTTTTATTTTCAACCCATAAATAACAAAGGAAGAACTTAAGTAGAGATATTGTATCATAATTTGGAAAGAGTGAAAGACCTAAAAATTTGGAAACAAATCAGAATGGTACACGAGTATAATAGAAGAAAAAACATTCATATTAGAAAACAAAATAAAAAAGAAAAAATAGATTTGGCAACAATAAAACATAAGAAAAATTTAAACAGACAAAAGCAGAAAATGAAGGTAAAAGGTGAGAATATAAAGTTCTTAAAATAGAAAGATAGTTATTAGATAATTCACATAAAAGTATAAGTGCTGTCACAGTTTAAAATGCTTCAGATGCCAGATAATTATAGTATATTTGTTTTAAAACCTAAGATTATTCAGATTATAGACATTAATAATTTGGTGGTGGTGATGATGGTGGTTGTAGTGACAATGACGTTATATTTCATATGTAATAGCTAAGAGAAAGAGAATGATATAAAATATAGTAAAGAAGAGCATCTGGACTGAACCTCAGGCCATTTGAATAATGCTTTTGACTTCAACGATGAAATTGGTTAAGTCCTACCAGCATGTCAACTTTATCAATGTCAGTGCTTCATAATGTTCTCTTCTGATTGCTACTGAGAACACAGAAACAATCAGCTCACATCACTTTACAAGGCCAAGATGCTTACTCAATTTCCATTTCATTCTCATATTGTTTACTTCTGGAATTGAAAAAAATAAGATAATTCGGCTGTCAATTCAGAGATATTGTTTTCTTTTCTATATCAAGTTCCCTTTTTCAATCATTAATGACAGTCTACTTGCTAACTGTAATATTATGAACAGAAAATTCAATTATTTAATATCTAAATTTATCTCTGATTTAAGAACCCAATCATTTATGAAATAGTTCTATCAAAGGTTAATTTTCTGAATGTATTAAAAATGACTCATTATCTCACATTTTGGTTGAGTTTCTTACTAGCATGGAATAAGGTAGTTGATCTTCTTGGAGACATCTTTCTAGCCACATCTTTTCCTTTATCCATCTAAAAAAGATGCCAGATCTTTTTAAAAATGATTATAAAATGCCACAGATCTGAGATCTGTACTATCAACCAGCATTATAAATAAAAACAAAGACTAGACTTGTAGCAATGGTTTTTCTAGATAATTCTGATAGGTATTTATAGAGAATTCTTACTGGTATATCCACAGTTAATTTTTATTGGTATATAAACATGCCAAGTACATAAGCAATAAAGCATCCCATGATAAATCCATGAATATTTTCCCTAAAACATGGTTTGTTTTGAACATTACCAATATATTTCTGTTAACAAGTCTTACAATAAGGTATGTTATTAAAATCAAAGCGGAAACAAAAGGCCAATTTTACCAGAGATTAGTTTGGTTAGCATAATTAGCTAATCTTGGTAATCAAGGTTCCAAGATAAAGTCTGAATTATTCAGATGAAGTGTCTTGGCTAACCAAATTGAGTAGATGATTCTATAACTAATTTTAAATGATAAAAACAGGCTCAAGCAAGGTTTCTAGACCGCAACTACATCTGCTGTATCTCAGTAAATTGGTAATTTCCATCAAGTTGAAGACTAAGCATGATAAACATTTTTGTTGGAATAGACAAAATAGTATTTCTAGTACTCTTACAACTATTTAGTTTCCATCGGTGATTCAAACAAATACATTTTATTGAAATTATCTAGAACATAAAATCTTACACTTCAGGACATGGTAATTCTTGCTTGAAACCTATTTTTACAAAGAATTTTTTTTCATGGCTTACAAAACAAATTCAGGATCTTACTTACAGTGAATTCCCGGTGACGGCGTCAAACCCCACATGAATCGTATGCTCAAAGTCCGAAGGAAGAGAGATCTCTGGGCGTTCTTTTCTCTTTCTTCTTATTAGCTAGAGGCAAAATGTTAACATGCATTTATTTGGGATATGGTTTTAGCTTCCACAAGCAGTGTACTTACATCAAAACTACCACAAAATTTGGGACTGGAGAGATAGTACAATGGATAAGGTGCTTGCCTTGCACACACCGAACCCGGGTTCAATCCCTGGCATCCCATATAGTCCCTCAGGCACTGCCAGGATTAATTCCTGAATGCAGAACCAGGAGTAATCCTGACCACACCAGTTTTTGGGTGTGACTCAAAAACTAAAAAAACAAAGAAACAAACAACAAACTACTAAAAAAATATTAAAGACAATTGATTCCAAAACAATTTTAACAATACTTAACTCCAGGAAACGTTTTACTTGGAGAGGTGACAGTTTGGTTAAAAGAAAAGAAACATGAAAATAATTCACAATTTTCCTCAATTCCAATGTAAATGTAAAGATAATCTGTGTGCTTTTATACAATCAGCGAATACAAACTAGTTATACAGTCGGTATGTATATGGTATATGTGCTTTTAAGTGACTTTGTTGTATCAAATACTACTTAGCACAGAAGAAATTCATTACATTCAATTAAACTTTTACTATTAAAAAGAAAAATGTTACAAAAATATAAATTGTTGCCATAGCAACTACAGCCAATATCAAGTAGCTATAGATTGTTTATATTTATAGTATAAACTATCTTAACAGGCAGTCTTTCAAGATAACATTGCAAATAATGTTATAAAGTATTACTGTTAAACAAGATTTGATTAATAACTTCCCAGTGTTTTGCAAGTGAAAAGACAGAAATTACCACTTTTTACTGAAATCCTTTTAAGACGAGAAATCTCAAACCATTCCTTAGTATAATCATTCTAGTTTGCAGTTACTTTTCATGACCCTGTTATATTAGCCATTCAAAATCATTTGATTATGTAGATATTTTATACTGACACAATTATGAGTAGTAGACATACTGATATAATAAGCCAAAAGCCTTTAAAGAATAATCACCAAAGAAATTGAATTGGGAGCTACAATTAAATTAACCTCCTTTAAATAAACCTAGGTGGAAGTTACTATGGAAGCACTGAGGATGCCATCTAGCAATTTTTGAATTACACTTGCCAGTTCGCTTCCAGTGTGTATGTATTGCTGGTAAGGCTCATGCAACACTAAAATATATATATTGGGGATGTGGTGGTGTGGGCAACACGGATAATCTAAAGCCTTCACCTGTCCATGGAACACATTCAATTTTGAAAATTGCACATGTACTATCAAACTTAACTTCAGCATATATTCCATTTTCATGGTGAACCTACTATGATTAATTTTATCCTAACTGAACAGTGAATGTCAGAGGTTTGGGGTTTCATATTTACACATCATGTCCCTACACTGTAGATACCATTTATACTTGTTCAACTACCTTTTAAAACTGTTCAGAAATGCACCGAGAATCATATTTCTGTTCTTGCCATTCCATTGAAGGTGCCTGGTTACTTTACCCTCTTTACTGATCTGCTCATATTGGATCTCTCCTCTCTTTTGTTTTTGACAATGGCTTGATTTTCTTACTTCCTCAGAGACCAGTTATCACTTTTCCGATTTTCCTACTGCTGGTTTTGGCCTTTACGATCCTTAACATTTTTTTTCTTAGATGGTATCTATTCCCAGATACTAACTCATTTTGGGTAATTTCCTATATGTGGTTGTAAGAAATGGATCCAATTTTTTTTTTTTTGCTTTTTTGGGTCACACCCAGCGATGCTCAGGGGTTACTCCTGGCTCTGCACTCAGGAATTACTCCTGGCGGTGCTCGGGTACCATATGGGATGCCAGGAATCGAACCCAGGCCAGCACAGGCCGGCCACGTGCAAGGCAAACACCCTGCCCGCTGGGCTATCGCTCCCGCCCCTGGATCCAAATTTTTGATTATTAAATAACGTATATAATGAGTAAAAGTTTTTTAATTAAAAATGTTGCCAGAGCCTCTGAGGGTGTTGAAATAGTCCTGGACAGTCAGAAACTCTAAAACAGCATCTTTATATACTTCATAGCAAATCTAGCCATGGTAGGTTTTTAGTTTTTATAGGACTGGAAGCTCACTCTTAAAAACTGGTAAAACTTTTGCATATAAACCATACTGTGCATCTACTCATAACTTTGTGTAAACATTCTTTCTGAGTTCAAAATTCTGGATTCCAGAGTATGAACATGTATCTTTATTTGTATCTCCAAATCACTATAACAGCTTACATTCATGATCTTTCTTGCCAGCAAAATCTCCCTTACTTCTGTTACTGTACATGTGAAGCAAACTGACTTAGGCATAACATGAACAGAGCTATGTGAATTGGCTTAATGGTGTCTCCTTAGAATGCTGCCCGATTACCAGTCCCTTTATCAAACTGATCATCCCATTACCTTCACTTAGGGCTAAAGGAGAGAGGCAGGAAGTCCAAAGTTGCTTCTCATCCCATGTATGTCCATAGTGAAGTGATAACATTAATCACCCAGATCGCAGAAGTGATCCTTAACTGCCACCTGCTATACCTTAAACCACACCTTAAACTCCACCTCCTATGAAAAGCCCTAAACAATTACAGATAACAATTCCCTCCAATATGTGACTCCAAGAAAAAAACAATACTAAAGCAAAGGGATTGTATTCTAAAAAAAAATTCCTATATTCCTAAGGTAAGTCTCTTGAAAGTTTTAGATCCCAAATTAAGAAGGTTTGGTTTACTTGATCTTAAACACATTTTCATTTGATACTGGCTAAAAATAATCCATTGCTTCAGCTCCCCAAATCATACATTTGAGAAATCTTTGATTCCAACTTTAATTCTAGTTAGTCACCACGCTCTCTGTCTATCTAATTCAATTTGAGCCTTTCATTGTCTCTAAATGTTACTTTACATTTCTTAGCTAATTTTAGTGACTCCAAATTTTGACCTCTGAGAGTCATTTTTCCTAGTTGGTGGCTAGAGTAATATTTTGAAACACACATGTCTTACCACATTCTTGATTTTGTTTGATAGCATTAAATGCCTCCCCATTATCCAAATATTGAAAGTTCATGCTCCTTACTTACCATACTAGTCAACAGTCTGCATGAGCTCTTCCAGATTACTTCTCCATTATCTATTCTTTCCATGATCTCTAATGTATTTCATACTCCCCAAACTCTTGGGCTATCTCAAGTCTAGCAAGTTATTTTTCCTCTTCTCTCTGAAAAGTTATATTTCTTTCTTCTCATGCTCTCATAGTATACTTTTGTGGGGGTTTTTTGTTGTTGTTTTGGAGGGCACATCTGGTGTTGCTCATTTCTTCCCCCTAGCTCTGCACTCAGGAATCACCCCTTGAAGGCTTTGGGGACGATAGAGTACCAGGGATTGAATATGGGTCAGCTTCATGCAAGGCAAGTTCTCTTCTTGCTGTTCTATTGCTCTGGCTTTCGGGCACCTTAACTTAGTATTTGTCAATAATGGAGTGTTACTTGTTTACATATCTATATATCCTACTAACATTTTAGAAATATGATGGCAGAGAATCTTATTCATTCTTACACTCCCTAGCACCTTGCCAATACCAGAATACAAAATAAGTATAATAATAAACATACTTATTTGATACTCTTTAATTTCAATATTTAATACTTAGTAAATATAATTTGTGAAACATTCACCATAAAAAAGGCTTCTAGGATTGTTTAATTTTGTCATCAAAATATTTTAAGGTAGGCATTATCATTATTGTATTCTTGTTTTACAGATAAGCATCAGTGAGGATGAACCTTTTATCCAAGTTTATATAACTAGCAGCTATCAATAAGGAGTTGAACCTAGATCCCAACTGTGTCTATAGTGTCTAAGCAATTAATAACAGCAGTATTATTTGGCAGCATTATGATAAAACCTCAATAGACTTGAACCTGGTTAAGTAAACATTTAGTGATTGATTGGGATCTAGCTAAGAACCTTGTTTTCAGGAGTGCTAAAATGAAGCGTTTCGCTTCCATCCCCACAACACTCTGTGAGCACTGGAATTTGATATTAAGATGCAAGCTGAGGAGCTCTGGGTAGATAATGGCATACAGTAGAAAAATCAAATGAGCTCCAGTTTCTAAGTGCATCTTATTCCCATATTCAACTGGAAAACAGAAGGAAGACCACTGCTCTTCTTCTTCCCTTAGGCTCTCAGACGTAATCTGTGCATTACTCTCAGCTGGAGAACTCTAGAGGTACTAGAGTCTGATCCCCAGAGATTCAAATTGCTAGTATAGGGTTTACCACAGAAATTTTATTCATTAATGCACCTAAAATTTTTCTATTAAAGTGCTGGCATTGATAAAAATGACTTAAAATTCTACTATCCAACAAGAGCTTCTTCCTCCGATGATCCTAAGACAAATATTTCATTCTTCCTCACCCCAAATTCTTAGCATTGGAGAAATGGAAAAGGTTAGGGTTTACTGTTTGTTTTGTGTTTGTTTGTTTGTTTCTGATAAAAGTGGTGGTGTTAGGACAGGGCTAACTTGACAGGGGTCAGGACTGACTCCCTTGATTTGCACATTGGCATGACTCCTGGTCGAGTCAGGACTGAACTCAGGCCAGCTATGTGTAAGGACAGCACCCTACTCACTATTCTGTTTCTCTGGCCCCAAAGATTAGGTTGTTTCATTTTAATTCCAAATTCTTTAAATCAATTCTTACACATCTGCCTATAAGCCGTTTCCCTATTTCTCTTGTGCAAATGCACTTATCCACTGGGGTTTGAGTTTCTGGGTCTTTCCCGCACTGAATGCAGCCTGTGTTCAGGGGTCACACCAGGTGGTGCAGGAGTTTGATCCAATAGATCCAATGGCACATGCAAAGCAAGTGGCTTAGCCTTTAGGCTTTATGACATTTCTCCAGGCCATTTTAACTCCCTGATCTCCTTCAATGCTAGTGAACTTCCCAAGACCATTTCACTTCTACAGTCTACAACTAGAGCCATCTGCTGAAATTTCTCCAGCTTTTTGTGAATGCGGACTTGTTCAAAACATGTTCGCTTTCCCGTGTCCTCCCTGTCCTACTGGTTGGATCCCTAGTTTCATGTGACGGTTTCACATTTTTTATTTCCACCTGTGACACACATAGAATATTCTGGTGCCTACAGGAGGACATAAGGCCCATAGTTAAGAAAACAGCAGTTCTAAATCACTAGTTCTCGATCACAGCTATTCACAGCACTAACCTGTAGACATAAAACCCCTATGTGTAGAACCTAACATATATCTTAATTTCTGACATGGGTCTGAAGCTTCACTAAGTGTCACATATGTGCTGACAGAGCAGGGAACACGTTATAGATGTTATTATACAGTGTGGCCCTTTCTCCAAAATACTTAATCCTGCTATGTCTTTCTCTGAGTTTAGAGAGGTCTCTGCTATTTTTTCTTACCTGTCAAGTCTATTTATATATATATATGTGTATATATATATATACACACACGTACTCAGATACATATATAAGATATATATGATATATACATATATAAGATACATATCTTATATGTATTATATATGTATCTGAGTATGTGTATATATATACACACATATATAAATAGACATATATATATGTAAGAAAAAAAAATATATATTGCCTTTTGGGTCACACCCAGCAATGCTCAGGAGTTACTCTTGGCTCTGCACTCAGGAATCACTCCTGGTGGTGCTCAGGGGACCATATGGGATGCCAGAGATCGAACCCTGTTCGGGTTGTGTGCAAGGTAAATGCTCTACAAGCTGTGCTATAGCTCTGGCCCCAAGTCTATTTATTTTTTTATTTTTATTTTTTTTCCAAGTCTATTTTTCACTGTATCACTGTATCACTTTCTTCCCGTTCATCATCGATTTGCTCGAGCGGGCACCAGTAACATCTCCATATGTCCTGTCTCATGCAAGTAGAGCCCAAGGGCACCTGCTTGCTCCTGGAACATAAAGAGCCTCAAACCATTCCATCAGGTCATCGAATGAGGTCTATAATTATAATTGCAGAGCCTGGCAAGCTACCCGTGTCGTATTTGATATGCCAAATACCAGAAACAATTATAGTCTATTTTTATTTTGATATAAGTATTCAGTAGTTGAATCCCCTCCATTTTAAGCTAATTTATACATTTCTTTTGGTTCAGGGTCTTTAGTCAGTTATTTAAACTGTTCTTAAGCCATTACTCGGAAACCTTTCTCTTTATCCTTTTACACAAAATTATACTGCAAAATGTCACCAGACATGGGCTGGACAGATAGAGAAGGGGGTAAGGTATTTGGCTACTGGGCCATCAGCCCTGGCATTGAATATGGTCCCCTGAGTACATATAGCCAGGAGCAAGTCCCGAGTACCACCACCAAGGGTGCCCGCCCCTCAGTTAAACAATGTACCTGGACAGAATCCAACAACGAAATTTTTCCACTTCTCTGTAGAAGTTTCCGAGACTTGTTGGGGGTGAATACCTCCTAGTCATATTGATTGGAGCATAGTGTACAGGTCGCACAAGAGTTGGGTAATCATTGGCAGCTTGGCATTATTCTCTTGCCCTTTCCCACTGTCCTTTTCCCACCTCCTCTTGAGAGTCTGGGATCTTAGCACTCTTTCAAGATTCTTCTTTACCAGCAAAAGTGCTGGCGTGGATGCGGGGAAAAGGGGACTCTCATACATTGTTGGTGGGAATGTCGACTTGTACAACCTTTCTGGAAAACAATATGGACATTCCTCCAAAGACTAGAAATTGAGCTCCCCTTTGACCCAGCCATACCACTCCTGGGAATATACCCTGGGAAGCCAAAAACACACAGCGGAAACACAATCCGCACTTTTATTTTCATAGCAGCACTATTCACAATAGCCAGAACCTGGAAACAACCAGTATGCCCGAGAACTGATGACTGGATAAAGAAACTGTGGTACATCTACGCAATGGAATACTATGCAGCTGTCAGGAAAAATGAAGTTATGAAATTTGCCTATAAATGAATGGACATGGAAAGAATCATGTTGAGTGAAATTAGTCAGAAGGAAAGAGACATAGAATGACTGCATTTATTTGCATGACATAAATATACCAGGTGATCTTACCAAAATGGAAATTGCCACAAGAGCGTGGGAGTCAGAGGTTAGGTAAGATAGAGAAGGGAACATGTGTGAATAAATGTCAAAATGTCTGATACCAACATAGAACTGAGCATTAAATACAGACAAAAATGCAAATGATGGCTTCTAAGTGTACGTGAGTACAACCCACAATGTGTGGGAGAAGGAGGAGAGAGAGAGGGAGAGAGAGAGGAGATAAAGAACCTGCCATTTAGGCAGGACGTGGGAAGGGGGAGGGAATTGGGGACATGGGTGGTGACTGATAGGCACTGGTGGAGGGCGGGGTGCTGGAACACTGTGTGACCGAAACCTCCAAGCTTGAACAACGTTGTAATTGTATATCTCACGGTGGTATAATAAAATGTTTTAAAAAAAGATTCTTCTTTACCCTCTCTTCCTGATTTTCAGCATATGATTATCCTTCTACTCCACTGAGAAAAATGGAGGCCATCAGTTTGAACTCCTTTGACTTCACATCAGTAGTATCTTCTCTACTCATGTCTCTATAGAAATGGTGTCCCTTCTTCCCCCTAAACTGTCTCTCAGCTGGTGTTCTAGAGCTCAGTCTGTCAACAATCATCTATTTCTTGTATCTTTAGTCTCCCCTCTCCTATGTGGCTTTAAAGACATGTGAATATTTCTTTTGTTCTGATTTAAAAAAACTTTTGTCACCTCACGTCCATATCTATTTGTAATAGTATATCAAACCGCTCTTTCCTTAACTTAGACTTGAAAAGACAATAAATATTCCGTACCACTCACTTCCCCAAACCACTGAAATGAGGCCCTTAAGTCACATAGAAGCCTTGACCAATGGCTACATTTTAGTGCTTCCACACACTGACCTCTCAGTAAAAATGGCATTGCTGAATACACACCTTTCTTGAAATAACCCTCCCACCTCCCTTCACATAATTTTCCCCTAAAATTTATTATTTTTTGGTGAAGCAAGAGAGTTTTTATTGAATGTTACTTATAAAGATGTGGGGGAGAGAGAACATGGGATTCTTTGCATGGAAATAAGCAAGTGAAGAAACAGAGACAAACAAGTGCGATCCAGGTTCAAATGAGAACATGGGCTTGAAGAGCAAACCAGAGTTGATTCTAACATTTATAAGTCTTTCATTGGCTCGATAAATAGTATCCCCTAGAAGCTATTTCTAGGTCTTTATCTCTTCACAACAACATACCTTCGGGGGACACGCTTTGAGTCATTTCCTCTATTTGCATGGTTTCAATTGCCACTACAGAAGTATTTCCACATGTATGCCCCTAGCTCTAATTTCTGCTGCTTTCCAAACCTTTAACTACCTAATAAACACCTATATTTGAGTGTCTTTCTGGCCCTGCAAAAGTATTTTCAAATGCAAACCAACTATCATCACCTTCCCTACTTAAGAAACTACAATTCTTCCTGTATTCCCTACCTCACCCTTAGTTGCTCAACTCTATTAATTCTTCTAAGTATGCTCCTTGCTTATCTCTTATTGTTATTGATACTAAACGTTAGATCAGGTCACAGTCATTCATTTCTCATCTGCATGACTTCAATGATTGTATCTCCTTCCATCTTACTATTCCTATAAATCTGTTCTTCTCCTAGGGATAGAGTGATGTTCCCTATTTATATTCTGAAATATAAACCTGCTATCATTCCCTATTCAATGTTTCGCAAGTGTCTAAGTCCTACAGGATCTGCACCTACATACTTCTATAGTTCCAACCCTCACCACTCTTAAACTCCTACTCTGTATAGTAGCTATTCTCTAACAGCTTTCTGTGTATTATAGAACTGAAGTTAATAATGTCATACCTACACTTTCAATGATGCTGCTCATTCTATTGGGAATATTACCTATGCCACACACAACTAATTCTTACTTAAGACTTACCTCAATTCAGTGGTCACCTCATCCATTAATTATTTTCTAACTACCCCTCTTCTCAGTCTTGATAGATGTTCCTTAGTGCTCACTTCAATACTGTTTTTTTCATGTTGAACGCTAATCATGAACTTCTCTCCTACTATCATATTAGTTAAAAAATTGGGTACTTATTATCCTTTGCAGTTAAGCATCTATCTTGTACCACATCTGATTCACTGACATTAAACAAATAAGTAAATGAGCAAATGAATGAAGAAATGACCTTAGCTGCATGAAATGAGACTCAAAGTGTGAAGACAAGTCATGACTATTTATGATTAGTTGCTGATGAATGAGGAAATTATCCAGCGTATGTAGTCATTGTCAGTGCTACTGTTTTTCTTACCAACAGAGGTGATGTTCAAAATGCCTGTATTCATTCAGGCATATCCTATGCCAAACACAATTAACTAAAGTGAAATAAATATCAAATCAGTCCATTTTTCTTTCCAGATTAAATCCCTGGATGAGATGCTGTTTGCTATCTGAAAGTACCTTAGGAAACTGGCATTCAAGTCTTTTTGTCCTGCTTGGCTAACGTCCCCACGATTACTAGGGTGTTTTATTTCACCTTCTCATTGAATGCCGTATGGTAGAGTCTAGAAGTATTGCTTACAACGTTCTAGCTTCTTGCAAACAAGGTAACATTTAAAGTAATGACAAAACAGAAAAATATTTTTACATAAATTAGACTCATCACATAGAATCGCAGTCAATGGAAAGTCATGGTATATAATTAAAAACATCTAAAACCACATTAAAATAAAAACTAAAAATACATAAAAATACTTTTAAGTGCAGAGTTTTTTTTTTTCTGAAGAAATATTCTACCTAATTTTAAGCAACAAACATTTGACAGCCCTGGGTATAAGGATTTCCTCCTCCACTGTTCAAACTCTTTCCTTTGAGTCAGTTGGTGATCCAGCTGAAATGTATACACAGATCTGTGGGTCAGTACAGACAAGATGATACAGAGTGGATCTTTATGAACTGCGTGATTCTAAATGTGTAATCTAATTAAGAAATAAGCTTAGAAAACAAGTATTAGAAACTGATCCAACACAAGAAAATTTAGTGCTAATTTAGGAGAAGTATAACTGCTTAGCAGATCAAAGAATAATCATATAAATATGTGAAAGACAGTGGAGACTTCACTGAAGAAAGTAAGATTTGAGGTATGAATCTTTAAGAATGAATAGGCAGTAAATAGTGTACATCTCAGCCAGGAAAATGGTAGGAGCAAAAATGGAAATAATTATATTAGAGTATTAATATACATGTTATTGAGGAAGTAAGTAGGAAAACAGAAAAGCAAAAAGAGCTAAAAATCAGGAAGTTGAAACTTGAGGTCGCAATAGGGAATATGCTTGGGAAGGTTTCTGAGCAAATTGTATGATAGGTGTTTTCTTCAAGACAAAATAGTGGTGAGCTTCTAGGAACGCATGGCATGGTGGCTGCGGGTTCGAGATAGCTGCTGTTTCACATGATCAGGAAGTGGATACTAGGGAAGTTCTACTGGATACTGCATCTGTCCCATGATCTTCTATTGGTCATTTCATATCAACGTGTTTTGGTTTAACTTCTATAACTAGACTAATAATTTCCTGAGGGCAGGGAAGCTTGCCTTTGCAGTTTTTCTTACAACATAGTAAGATGTAGGCACGTAAAATGCAGGTATAAATATTTTCTGAGTTATGTAATATGGTTAAAAACGTGCTCAAGGCAAGCCTTTATTAATAGCTAATTTTATTATATACATATTTAATTGAGATAGCCAATAGACTAAAGTTAATAGCTATCATAGATGCTCAAATTGAACATAGTTTAGATTTAAGCAGGAGTTTACGGTAGCCCCAAGATCCTTAATTTTTTTTTTTTTTGCTTTTTTGGGTATCACCGGCAATGCTCAGGCGTTTCTCCTGGCTCTGCACTCAGGAATTACTCCTGGCGGTGCTCCGGGGACCATATGGGATGCCGGGATCGAACCCTGGCCGTCATGGGCTGGCCTTGTGCAAGGCAAACGCCCTACCGCTGGGCTATGGCTCCTGCCCCCAAGATCCTTCATGAGTCTTGACACTAGCCATTTTCCTTTCCAACTTTCTCCCACATTTCCTGCCGAGGTGCAATGTGTACACGTTGTATTGCTCCAGCTAACAATATGTGTGCCAAAGGAGCTGTTTTCGACAGAGCTATTCTTCAAGTGGCTGGGTCATACATCCATTGTACTAAAATCTTACTTTCATCTTAATATTTGAGCTCTGTTCTGACAGAGTCAAGTTGTAAGAACATACAAATATTTTTAAAGGGCCATATAACTCCAGCTAGTGATCATCTCCTCTTTCACAGATGATCCTTAATGACTTGCTCACTATTTCTTTATTGGGGCCTTGCTGCAAGCCATCAGGGACACAACCTGGAGGTGTTCAGGTCATGCATTGCCAGAGAATTGAGTCTGGGACCCACTGAATGACAGATATACGGTCCATCCATTGATCTCTCTCCTGGCCCGTGTACACTATAGCTGGATGCTACTAATGGTTCGATAATTTCTCTAATTCATTAAGAGCTTACCAGGCAATTGCTAATGAAGATTATTTAATATATTCTAACCTCGTGAACTTTAAAATTATAATCTCTTATCTGCTGAACTACCAGGAAAGTGAATAGTTTTTAATGTTATGATTCTACTTTTATTTTCTGGATGTGGGGACATATCTGGCAGTACTCAGGGCTTACTCCTGCCTCTATGCTCATGGATCACTCTTGGCAGTGCTCATGGGATCATATGCAGTGTTGGGAATAAACTGAGGTTGGCCGCATGCAAGACAAATGCTCAACCTCTGTACTATCTCTCTGATCCCAGGATCCTATTTTTATGGGGGCCATTACCATTTGTCATATGGAGGCTATCAGGATTACACCTATTGGTGCGTTGAGAAACGTGTCGTGCTGGTGACTGTAAATGAGGCCGTATATTTCCCCCAGTTCTATTGTATTTTTACTTCAAATAACCAATTATATTCCCCTTCTGATTTGTGGGTCATTGTCATACACGCCATAGCCCTCTGGAGGGAAGACTTTGAAGTCTTGTTCTTGGACAATAATGGGTGTTCCAAAACGTTTTTCTTATAGTGACAACAATCTTACAGTGGTGTCAAAGAGCCATGATGAGAGCATTAGATTCAGAGGGTCTGATTTCTTCAAATAAGGTTCAACTCTCTTGCATATCTGCTCTATAAATACATATTGTTTGGGAGCATACTCTAAAAGAGGATCACAGGAAATTCTTACCTCTTAGCTTCATTAAATATACAGTTTTCTTGTACATTTATTTTGGTTATGGCACTACACCTGGTGATCCACAAGGCTTACTTTTGTCTCTGCACTCAAGGATTGCTCCTAGTAGGATTGGGGGACCACATGAGATGCTAGGGATCGAACCCAGGTTGGCCATATGCAAGACAAATGCCCTATCAGCTGTACTAACAACCCTAACGCCATCAGATAATTTTTGTGGTAGAAATCACGCCATTTCGGAGGGCATCAAATTAATTTTAGCACTGGAAATTATCCTGAGAAGTACAATGTACTTGAAAGTACAGTGAGGTAAACTACAATAGAAAGTTTATCATAAAAAGAGCCTGTTGGATAGAAGAATTTTTAAAAAATTGACAGTGGAACATGGGTAAAATATTTTAGAAGAGATTCTACTTGTTTTGATGGCTTATATCTTGAATAAAGTGTACCAATTTTCAGAAGGAAATGAGTGCTTATTATTAAGAAAGGGATCTTAAACCTTTAAATAATGGACTATAAATGAATCTAAAATGTGACGACAGGTGGCTTTCATTTGCTATTTTATTTTTTCTGATTTTGGGGCCACAACCAGTAGTGCTCAGGGATCATTCCTGGCAGTACTTGGAGGACTTTATGTGGTTGCTAAGGATCAAAACATGGTCAGTGACAGCAAGACAAGCACCTTCCCCTTGTTCTATCTACTTGCCAAGCCTCTCATTTCCTATTTCAATACAACTCTTAGTTTAATTCTAAGTGGTGTGTATACATAAGGTTAAATTCTCCCCAAATAACAGTATAACTCATAAAGAAGTAGATCTTGTGAGGCTGGGGTGATGGTACAGTGAGGATGGCACTTGCCTTCACATGGCTGATCAGAGTTTGATCCTCAGGATCCCATATGTTCCCCTGAGCACTGGCAGGAATAATTCCTGAGTGCACAGCTTGGAGTAGCCCCTGAGCATCACTGAGTGTGGCTTCCTTCCAAAGTACATAGATCTTGAAAGTTCTCATGACAAGACAAAATATTGGTCTTAACTGTGTGGTGATGGCGCAGTGATGGAAGTTAGACTTAATAGTTTTAGTTTATAATTAAGCAGTGTAAATATACTAAATAATAAAATAAATAATTAAAATAACCACTAAATGCTTAGCCGTGAATTTCAATTACTGGTTACCCCTGCTTTGCTATAAGTGGGGCAACTCTGGAAGTCATTTAACACTCCTAACTTTGTAAAATAGGAATATTACTTGACTTACACACATCACAGGAATAACTAATATGAAAGCACTTTTAGCATTGTAAAATTTCTATAATTATTATCCTAAATGCATGATCTCTTATTTAACTTAAACCTGGAATAAACATCTAAATAAAATGAATTGACAAAAATACAGTGAAACTAACGTATAGATTCCATAAAAATTATAATGGTTACTGGGGAAGAGAGGTAGTGAATGGTGGACGGAGTAGTTAGAGGTAATTCCCTTGGTGTGAGATGGTACTGCAACTCTATCTATGAGTATTATGCATATGTAGAGTGTGAGGTTCAACCTCTGAGAGTGCATAATATGTTGAAGCAACGTTATGTTTATATGTGTATATTTATTAATTTTAGGAAAGAAAATAGTCTCACTTGCTTTTAAAGGAAAAAGCAACTTCACATCCCTTTTAGACAATAATCCAGTTTTCCTCTCCTCTTGCAGCATTTCATTTTATTGCTATAGTTGTCTTCTTCCTTCTTTTTTATATATTAATCCCCTGGATTTTCTCCACCTCCTAAAATACCCTTTAAATATTGTCTCCTCTAAAGAGATAAAGAGCCTGCCATGGAGGCAGGCTAGGGAGGGGGGGAGGGAACCGGGGACATTGGTGGTGGGGAAATGGGCACTGGTGGAGGGATGGGTGCTGG
>JAJIBD010012178.1:0-40322 GCA_021461705.1 Cryptotis parvus
CCAAGAGTTCCATGTAGACATCCTTTTATAAGTAATTAGCTAAAACTGAAATAAATGTGCATCTCTAAGATCAGGAGTGAGCCACCATCCACTGACTCCAAGAATTTCCAGGATTCTAAAGGTAAAAAAGAAAAGAGAATGAATTTTGAGTAGGCAACCAACAAGCCTGTGAGAACAGAGATTATTAGTATTCCAGGTAGAGACATGCAAAAACGTGGGAGAAAATCAGAACATGACAAAACAAAAATGAGGGTGAGGGAAGCTGGAGTCAAGGCTGACAGGTAATGAGGGACGAGGTGTGGAGGAGATGGAGAACCCAGCATCTAAAGGACTATTCCAAGGGGTTTGTACTTTGTCCTCTAGACAAAAACAACTGAGAAAGGATTTTTAGACAGTGCCGTGATCTGAGATGATCACGGGAGGGGAGATCACCCTGAAAGCTCCATGAAGATATCTGAGAGAGAACCAGATAGATGAGAGGCCAGGTGACTTGGAGGGAAGATGAGTCTAGGTGAGACGCGATGGTACAGAGATCTTGCAGGGGTTGGTGACGAGAGAGAGAGAGAGAGAGAGAGAGAGAGAGAGAGAGAGAGAGAGAGAGAGAGAGAGAGAGAGAACTACGCTTTCAGCTCATTCTTTTGTTTTTAGTCCTGGGTTTCAGATAAACCTGGTGTCTGCAATGCTGAATCCTGAATCTCTAGAAACCTAGAGCCAGCTTCCTTCTTGGTTTATATCACTCCATTTAGTTTCCCTTTTCTCTTATTTTTTTTCGGGTCCACACCCAGCAACCAGGGTCCCCGCCGCACCAGGAACCCGGCGGCCTGGGGGACCAGGGATGCCGGACGACCCGGCCAGACACCCAGCTTCCCTTTTTTTAGTCAGCTATGTTGGTCTCTCTTCCCCTTGGCTTTTAGCTCTTTTGATATAGCACCACTGAATATCACCTCTACTAACAAAAGGCAACAAAACATAATCATTGTCCACTTTAAAAAATAAATTGAAGTCACATGGACTATAAGAGTGCAAATATTTAGCTTTAGGTATTCCAGGTTCTGACACCACATCCACCACCAAAATGCCATTATTTCTCCACTGGGTCCCTTCTCATCCATCCTCATCCATTGTCATGTCCACCTTCCCTAATCCCCACTTTGTAAACTCAGTTCTGTGTCAGAGTCTAAGGTTTAGTTTTTCATTACCATCATCTCTATCTTGCTTTGTTTTCTTTCTGCGGTAATATCATCCACTATTTGTCATTCTCTTTCTGTTTTATTTCATTTACCATGATACCCTCTAGTTGTATCCATTTTGAAGCAAAATGAAACATTTCATCTTTTTCTTATAGCTATGTGGCATTCCATTCTTTTTATGCAATTCTATAATTTCTTCACCTATTTTGGGTACTTGGGCTGTTTCAGATCATGCTTTTAGTGCTGCAGTGAATAGAGGTAGGCATATGTCTTTTCAGTTTGTGTTTCTGTGTTCTTATGACAGATACTTCTTGGGATGGATATCAGAGTAGAATAAATGGTTCATATGGTAGTTTTTAAAAAATTCTTTGAGAAATCTCCATACTGTTTTCCATAAAAGATTGAACCAGAAAACATTCCCACTTACAATGAATGAGGATTTATTTCTTAATAATGCATCCCACCACCATCATCTTAATTGAGAAAGATGATTAAGCAGTTGTGGTAGATTGTTACTGGAATGTTCCCCCAAAAAAATAAAAGTGTCTGTGGCTTTGTATAGGTCCTATGCACATTGAATTTGGGTTTGACCACATGACTTATCAATGGGTTATTAGCAACTGTGAGGCAAGTAGAAGCTCATCTATAACCTTGTACTTCCTGGTTGTTAAAAACTATGAGACCTCCATGTGCAAAAGCAAAGGATGAATGGTGAGAGAACACATGCAGGAGAACCCCAACTGTCCCAGTGAACTTGGCCCTCTGTCACACCAGCTTCCAGATGCTACAAATGAATGAGCTGAGTTTTTTGGGGGGGGGGTCATACCTGGCGATGCTTAGGTTTTCCTCCTGGCTCTGCACTCAGGAATTCCTCCTGGCAGTCCTTGGGGGAACATATGGGAAACTGGGGGGAAAAACCTTGAATGAGCTGAGTTAATATCAACAGAAGATCCATCTACATGAGCCTAGCCCCAATGGCTGATTTGCATTCACTTGATCACTTGAATCCCGTTATTTATCGATTTGCTCGAGCGGGCGCCAGTAACATTTTCATTGGACCCTATCACGTGCCAATGTAGCCCAATGGCATCTGGTTGATTCAGGAATATGAAGAGCCTCAAACCGTTCCTTCAGGGTCTTTACAAGGAAGTCTGACCATCTTGTAGGTGGGCAGCCACGTGATCTTTTGATATCCCGTGGGATCCAGTCGGTAATGGCTCTAGTCCAGCGGTTGTCTCCAAATCGCATTACATGTCCAGCCCATCTGATTTTCTCAAATTAATGAGAAATCAGATTTGCATTATTTATACAAATAAAATACTTTTGTCCTTGAGGGCTGGAGCAATAGCACAGCAGGTAGGGCATTTGCCTTTCACATGGCTGACCTGGGTTCGATCCCTGGCATCCCATATGGTCCCCGAGCACTACCAGGAGTAATTCTTGAGTGAAGAGCCAGGAGTAACCCCTGAACGTTGCTGGGTGTGGCCCAAATAATACTTTTGTCCTGTCTGGCTCTTCAAGCTCATGTTCTCTCCTGAATACGTATCTTGCTTGCTTGTCTCCACACTTCTTTGCTTACCTTGTTCCACTCTGGAAAAGCCTGTTTTCTCTCTTGAATATGTACTTCTTTCTCTCTCTCCCCTCACATCTTGGGTAAATTAGAGTCCAAAGGGGCAAACCTGAAGCTTCCTTTCCCTTTGCCTCTTCAGATCAAGACCTAGTCTGGTTGTCAGAATTCCTTGTGGTCTGCTTTTATTAGGGAAAGATTAGTTGGTGCTAGTTAGAGGACATTTTCCCAGGGTAAATGGTAATTTCTGATGGTGCTTCTTGGTGGTGGGTTGAGAGCTAAGCCCTATGGGGCTCAATATGGTTAATGGTCGTTGAATGGTTAAAACTCCAGGCACTGTTTGGGAAGTATTCCCAGAAGGCTGCCAAATGCCTTTTGCTTTCTGAGTAAGGGAAATTAAGTGCCGAGAAAAGTGTGTTCAATTTAGATCCATCTGGTCTCTGCTGCTGCTTTTCTCCTGAAGAGAGACCTATTCCAAGGTACTTTTGTGATCATTTGAATCTGCAAGGTAGTGAGAGTGCTGTCAGCTGAGCAGAGAGAAAAACTACTCTAATTAGTAGCCTCCCCTGTTCATCTCCAAGGCACTGGCTACCGAGGACACAGAAACCAGGAGAAAGAATGTGGTTTGAGACCATTATGTCTGGAAGAATGGAGACGCCCCTTTCTAGAAAATAGTCCCTTACAGTACCTCCTAGCCAGCAGGCAATTATCTGGACACTCTTATGTGCAATGTCACTGAATTACAAGCAGGAAATCCAAACTGCACATTCTAAGTAAGACATTCTGGGAGAATGCCACCAAAAATGAGTTGAGGATAATTGTTAAGCACTGAGCTATGTGCCACTATTCTGTTTTACTGTTATATTAAGAGCTTTCCTGGAGCCAGAGCAATAGTACAGGAAGTTTGCCTTGCATACGGCCGAACTGGGTTTGATTCCCAGCATCCCACATGGTCCCCCAAGCACAGGTGCAGAGCCAAGAGTAAACCCTGAACATTTCCTTCCCAGTAACCTCATGAATACTTCTTAAGAGAGTTAAACAGCTGTATCGGCTTAGCTGACTGTTCAGCATCTAGGGTAGAACTGGGGTCTGAATGAGGGTGACCGGTTTGGTCAGTCAGGACTCACACTGGCTGAGGGCGTACATCCAACGGGCAGCATGGCTGCCTTCTGGGGAGGGCCAGAGAGAAAGGGGTAGGAGGTTTTCATGTTCTACTTCACCAGCTGTCACAGTACTTTGCTTCTTGAGGACTGGGAGATGGCTCGGCAGCTGAAGCACCTGACGTGCCAGCCGGAAGAGGGAGTTCAGTGTCAGGTGCTCCAGCTGAGGAAGATTCTGGCAGTTCTGTTCCACGTGATCCCTTAGTATCGGGAGTGATTTTTGGAGTGCACTGTGGCACGATGTGTGTAAGCACTACAACTAAAGGGTGCAACTCCAGCTGGCACCACGACTGAAAGATGTGCCTGGCTTGGAGCACTAGCCCCTGTGAGCAAGTGTGTGTGGACCACAAAAACTGAAAGGAGAGAGAAAGAGAGAGGAAGAGAAGAGAGAGAGAGAATGGAGGGGCTTGAATGAACGGGCTGAGGCACTTGCTTGTTATTGACCTGGTTCCATCTTTGATACCAACAGGTGTCCTAAGTGTGGAGAGAGCAGCCTTGAAGGGCCTGGAACACCACTGGTAGTGACCCTGGAGACACCCTGAGTACCACCAGGCACCAGAGCTCCAGCCCGACTGCATCCTTGGTCCCTCACACAAGGGGTAAGGCCTAACCCATGGACAAACTCAGTTCCATCCATGGCACCACATTTGGTCCTCTGAGCAATGCCAGGAGCAATCCGGAGCAATTAAAGATGTGACCCCAAACCCCAAACAAGAAATTGAATAGAGAGGCCGGAGAGATTGCACAGTGGGTAGGGCATTTGCCTTGCATGTGGCTGACCCGGGTTCAATTCCCGGCATCCCTTATGGTCCCCCCAAGCACCGCCAGGAGTAATTCCTGAGTGCATAGGTGCATAGCTAGGAATAAGCCCTGATCATGGCCGAGTGTGGCACCCCCTCAAAAAAAAAAAAAAGAAATTGAATAGAACTGAGGAGGGAGAGAAGTTGAAGCAGAGAAACCTGCTGGAGCAGAGTGCGGAGGCGGAAAGAAAAGAATAAACCCTGAACAGCATTTGACCTTGGGCAGGATCCATGACACCACCCAACATGCCAAGTTGAGGCATGCTCAGTGACATTGCTGTTGCGGATCCCTAGTGCCACAAGGGAGGAGGAGGAAGGGGGAGGAAGGGGAGGAAGAGACTCTCACAAATAAATGGCATTACTGGGATTCATTTGGGGTAAGACCAAAGCCTGTGCCTATGGCTATGAGACCCTACTGTCCCACAGCTTTGCCATCCCATGAGTCTCCATCACTAAGCAGAACCCTTTCTCATGATCCCCTGCAGCTCTGCTGGGGCCCTAGGGTCAGGCTCTACTTCCTGGGTGGCCTAAGGACTCACCAGTGAGCAAAGCAGCCCATGAGATCAGGTTTGGAGCTTCAGACTCCAGCTTTACATTGGGGTGCAGCACACACCTACTTGGGCTGTCACCAAGAGGTTGCAGTGAAATGAGAACAAACCGTCTCTGTTCTTCCACCAGTGGTCATTTATCAAGCAGTCACTGCGCACCTGCTCCCGGAGGACCCATCTGTTTGAACCAAAGCCTGAAACCACTTCCAGTGTCCTTGTCTGGTCTTTAATTTCAGTTGGCCCCTTTGCTTAGGGAGCCCGCGAGTGAGCTTCCACTCACCTGGGTGGAACTTTCCACACTAATGTTGGCTCCCTCTCTCAGATGTGCACCCAGCCTGTTCGTTTACTTTGACCCAGTACCCCTAGGATAGGAACTTAGTCTCTTCTGCCAGGTTTCAGTGAACCGACAATGGCAATCTTGGGAAGAGGTGACTGACATGATCTGCCAGCTATGCCAGCCATGGGAGGCAAGGTGACAACAGCAGCCCACATACTGGGATGTCGGCACCCTGAAGCTCCCAGTCTGGGACTCATCAAACCAGCCCCCCAGCTGGCCCCCTCCCCGTCATTGCTAGAATTCCCTAAGGGTGCATTTTATGTGCTAACACAATGCTGACAAGCACTGGCCCCCTGCCTGCCTTCTCCATGCTCTGAATGAGATTGAGCTGTTTACTTGGTAGGTACCACAGTGATGGAAAAGTCTGGAGAGAAAGGAAAGCAAAACCAAAACAGCCTGGTAGAGGCCAAAGAGCTCTAGACAGTGATTTAGGACGCCTGGGTTAAATTCAGCTACTCACTAACTCATTCAGTGAACCTGAGCAAGTCTGTTCCTTGCTTGGCCTTGTTTTCTCCATATGATGGTGGATCACATCAGGGAATATAAAGGAGAGAGTGAGACCCTTTACAGGAGGCTCTCTGGACTTCTCAGAGGGCAGATTTCAGTGTCACGGTGATTTGAGGTTGCATCTAGAATTTAGTGGGCAGAAAACTACATGCCAGATATTCTCAGGTGTTGAGTTCCTACACCTGCCTCCTCTGCGTGTGTCTGTGTGGGGCAGCTCCTTATACCAACAACAGTGCTAACAGCAGCTCCCTGAGAATCCACGGATTCAGGCTATCCAGGGATAGCCTGGATCCCACAGGCTAAAGGCCCAGTCTTCCAGTCTTCCAAGAACACCCTCCATTTCAGACCCCAGCTCCAGCCTGGCTGTTACTTGTATTCCCATGAAAAGCTCCCTTGGCACCTCCTTGCTTCAGGTGGCAGAGGCAAGCCTGGGCTGTCACCTGTGCTTCTGAAGGGCTGGCTATCAACTAGAAGTTCCCACCACCATGCTGCAGCTTTGATTCACTGGCCAGAAAGAACAGAACTTGGGAAACTCATTCACTCACTGATCGCCAAAATATCGTAAAGGTTGTAAGTGAGGAAAAGCCAGATGGAAGACATGTATGGGCCAGGCAGAGGAGAAGGGTGAGGCACTCTAGGATCTCTCTAGGCTGCCCCTACCCTCACTCTAAGGCCCTCCTTCTAAGTTTTTACAGGGCTTCATTATGGTTATGAACATGAGACACTGAGGGTTTTTTTGTTTGTTTGTTTTTTGGGTCCCACCCGGCGATGCTCAGGGGTTACTCCTGGCTCTGCACTCAGGAATTACTCCTGGCAGTGCTCGGGGGGACCATATGGGAGGCCAGGGATCGAACCCAGGTCAGCTGCGTGCAAGGCAAATGCCCTACCCGCTGGACTATCACTCTGGCCCCTAGACACTGAGTCTTTGAAGAACAGAATTAGTACATAAGTCAGAAGTAATTTTAAAAAATAGTTTGACAAACAATTCCATCAAAAGATGGGAGACACACATGAAAAACTGCTCATTATCACTGATTATCAGGGAAAAGCAAATCAAAGCTTCAATGAGCTATCACCTCACTCCAGGGAAAGGTGTACGGAATAGAAACAAGTTCTGGTGAGGGTGTGACAAAAACAAACCCTTTTTCACCACTGCTGGGAAGAGTGGTGAAAAAAAACTATGAAAAAAAAAACCCTATGGGACTTCTCAAATAACTACAGTGTTTTCAAATGATCCAGCAATTCCACTCTGAGAACACAAATTTTGCTCCTAGAACACAAAAATGCTAAGCTGAAAAGATATATGCACCTATATGCTTCTTACATTTTCCAGGATATTAAGTGCCAATGATATATGGGTGAATGAGAAATTGTGACATATATATATATATTATCTATCTTCTATCTATCTATCTACATGATCTATATCTATCTATCTATCTATCTATCTATCTATCTATAATGAATACCAGAACGCTATAAGAAAGGATGAAATCTTGCTTTTTGCTACAGCATGGATGGAACAGGAGGGATTACACAAAGAAAAGTCAAGAGCAGAAGAACCAGTGGATCTTGCACATAGTTAGCTGACATAGAGAGCAAGGAAAGAGAGTGTACAGTGAGCACTAACCTTCAGACTCTGATGACAAAATGGAGGTTACCAAAGGGAAAGGGAACGGGGAGTGAAGAGTAAGGGACCTATGTGGATAGGAACGGATGGATGCTGGCAGGTGGGTAGGGGGTATAGTATGGTAGTATAGTGACTTTGCAACCTAACAGTTAAGTTCTTGTAAATCAATTGCCTCAATAATAATTTAAAAAATAATACTTTCTGAACTCATTTGAACTCATTTTTGTAAGTTGACACTGAAAAGGAAAAAAAAGACCTCATAGTATTTGATCATCAAAACAACATTTCCAGATCCAAATGTGCTGTCATGGTCACACACACGTGAATTGTTAATTGTGGGCCACTGAGTCCTGACTTCATAATGTCACTATTTGAGCTGAAATGGTAGGTAGCAAATATCTGCCACCTAAAAATATGTCTTTTATGTGGGGCACTTTCAGAGGCGGGCAAGCCAGCTCCTATCCAAACAAAGCCCCGGCAGCTGCACCACCCCCAGCCCAAAGCCACCACCACGCCTCCAGCCAGACTCCATCACCTCAGGACTGAACCTCACAGAGAACTTAACCTGCTGAAAACCTTACATGGGTACATGGGTCCCTGAGGCCGAAAACTCCAGGTCTTCTTGGAGTCAGGATGGACTATCTCCTTCCACCTTCCTTTACTTCCAGAAGCCCCAGCAGCCGTGCCCAGGAACCACCTCAGGTGCCTTGTAAGCTCATCTACAGGCCTTGTTCCAGAGACTCAAAATAAATCTCTAGATAGATCAACTAGTTGAAAAGATTTCTCAGACACCCATTCCTGGCTGAGATATACGGGGCACTCTCAGAGAGAGGGTATGCCAACTCCCACCCAAACAAAGCCTCAGAAGCTGCTCCCACACCCCAAAGCCACACCCCAGTTAAAAATTTAACTCCAGTTCGACTGCTTAGTTAAAAACTCAATTTTCTAGAGCACCCATGTGACTGTTCCAAACTCTACACTAATGACAATCCAGTAACAGCACCCCAGATTGGATGTAATGTAATACAGAAGCCAACCAATCTTGACTAACAAAAATAGTAACACAGAAGGCTTAACTTGTAACATCTTAGTAATCCCTCAGACAAGGACTTAATATACTGGTGAGATACACCATTTTCACTAATTTTCTCCTAAGGGAAATACTTCTTGATCATTCTATTAACCATTTAACAAGCAATATAAAATAAATTGTTGCGAGCCTGCTATGGGAGCAGGCTTGAGAGGTGGTTGGGAAAATGGAAACAATAGTGGAGGGAAGGCAACAGTTGTGGTGGTATTGGTGTTATTGAATGCTGTACAAATCATCATGAACAACTGTGTAAACCATGGTGTTTTGTTGGATGACAGACCTACTAGCTTGGGAGCTTTGCTGTTCTACCCACTCACAGCTTAATATATTTACAAATTCTTTCCTCCCCCCACATTCTTAAGCCAGGATTCATACTAATGAGATCTCTCTTCTATGTAAACACTGATGGAGGGTGTGGCAGTTACAGAAGTCACCTTGACTCTGAATGAGTAACTTCTGACTTATTATTATATATCGACTATGACTTCTATGTTATCTAGATTGGGCACAACTCCTCTTTATACCCACTGGTCCCAGAGTGGGACAGTTAGAATTTACCAGGAGACTGCCACCCTGGCTACGTTGAGACTATCTTTAAGATTATAGGAAGGATCATACTAGTTTGCTCTCAAGCAGGCGAGTGTGACTCTTTCAGTGTACAGAGAACAAGATACTCAGAATCACCCTGGTGCAGATAATAAATAAGAAGGACCTTGTGGCTACCATCGAGATTACATGAAGCCCATGAAATTAAGATGTATTACTTTATACCAGCCTTTCTCTCTCTCTCTCTCTCTCTCTCTCCAGTGTTTTACATAAGAGATAATCTTGGAAGAATGGATTAGTCCTTGGCATAATCATTTGTTTAGACCTGTAGTAGGGTGTGGCACCACCCTTCTACACTCTTCTATTATCTAGAAGCTGTTTAGTTGATCTTTGTTGACAGGACCCTTCCTGAAGTTAGGATTACTTTTGTGTATATAAGGGAACTGACTTGAGGTACTGTTTCCTCTCTGGTGGGATCCACTTTGGTGGGACTCTCTCTGATGGGATCCTGTTTGGTGAGAGACTTGGGCCACTGTGCATAGTCTAAGTTCTGACCAGAGCTAGAGGTCTTCCATTATATTGAATTGCGGTGGTAGAGCTTGTTGTACTATTGAAAGCCTTTTGGAACTGCGCTGGACTCGTGAGTTTTCATCCATTCCCTGGCAGTCTTGGAGGTAGAAGAGAACTTCTGTCCTGATACTGTTGGGGACCCCAGCGGCTCCCCGACAGTATTAAATAATGTGTGGGCCAGCATGATAGTACAGTAGGTAGGGCATTTGCCTTGCATGCAGCCAGCCCTGGGTTCAATTCCCGGCATCCCATATGGTCCCCTGAACACTGCCAAATGTAATTCCTGAGCACAGAGCCAGGAGTAAACCCTGGGTATCACCGGTATGACCCAAAAAGCAAGAAAAAATAGTGTGGGGGGAAGAAAAGAAAACTATGTCTTTGGCAAAAGTTTGATGTCATGAGAGAGACTCTGGAGTCTGGGTGAAGAATATCTGTGCAAAAGGTATTTACAGGTACAAAAGAAAGTTGTCTCTACAAAGGTATCTCCCCACAGTACTCAAAAAAAGAACCAATCCCCTCATCTCTTTTCAAGGGGAAGTTAAAGTAGAAAGTTGTGTTTGACCTGCTTTCTTTGGTTAATTCCTATGGGGCTGTCCCTTTATTGTCTCAACTTTTGCCTTAGCTAAGGATCCTTAAGCAATATCTGGAAACCACAAAGGTGAGGCATATACTTTTCTGAGTCTTGCCCTTATGTACATGAGGTGACACTCACATATTTGTGCGATGCTATCTAGTCTCAGTCTGTCTGGAGCTTGTACGTTATCTGTCCTTACTCTAAAGAACACAGAGGGATACAGTATAATGGTTCGCATTTTGAGAAACCCAAACTTCCAAATAAAATCATTTTATAAAAATTACTTAACTTTTCCTTATAAAATTATAAGGACATTGAAGTTAATAGCCACTTTGTGATAGATCAGTCTGCATGGTATATCACAAGTGTGGCAGCTGCTTTAGAGTTTAGAAACCATAAGAGAAGGAAAAGAAAATAGTAAAATGTACAATTTAATGGCTTTGATAAAAATGTTTGGAAATGGCGATCTTTCTGTGTTGGCACCTTATATGTATTGACTTGTACGTCTGTTAGTCTAAATGTTTTCTTTACATATCACTAGATCACTATCTGACATCCCGTTGTTCATCGATTTTCTCGAGTGGGCGCCAGTAACATTTCCATTTGACCCTATCACATGCCAGTGTAGCCCAATGGCATCTGGTTGATTCAGGAATATGAAGAGCCTCAAACCATTTGTTCATGGTTTTGACAAAGAAGTCTGACCATCTTGTAGGTGGGTGGCCACTTGATCTTTTGACGTCCCATGGGAACCAATTGGTAACGGCTCTAGTCCAGCGGTTGTCTCCAAATCGCATTACATGTCCAGCCCATCTGATTTTCGATGCCTTGGCAAACGAGACAGCATCCCTGACTCTGGAACAGCGACAGAGGTCAGAACTCCGATTCCTTCTCTCACTTGAGTGAGGCATGATATTCCAAGCATAGCTCTTTTGATTCCTCTTTGGGAGACCTGAATAGTGTTCTCATCCGGCTTTCATAGGGCCCAGGTCTCTGAGGCGTATGTCAATGCAGGGAGAACAGTGGAGTCGAAGAGATGTGCCCAGAGCCGGAGGTTCTTTGTCTTTTTCGCTATTTCTTCAATGCTTTTTGAAGGCAATCCATGCCGCTCTCTTCCTCTTGCGCAGCTCAGGTTTTAGGTCATTCATCATGTTGACTTCTCAACCTAGGTACACATAACTGCTGCATTCAGAGATGTTTATTCCATTGAGAGTGAATGGGGCCTCTGGAACTAGTTCATTTTTCATGAACATAGTTTTGTTGAGATTCAGCTGTAGACCTATCTTTCCACATTCTCGGTCGAAGTCAGCCAGCATTTGTGCTGCTTGGCTAATGTTTGGTGTTATTAGAACGATGTCATCAGCGAAGCAGAGGTGGCGTAGTTGCCGACCATCTATCTTCACTCCCATTCCTTCCCATTCTAATTGTCACATGATATTCTCGAGGGTGGCGCTGAAGAGTTTTGGTGAAATGGTATCACCCCTGCCGAAACCCTCTTTTGACATCAATGATCACTTTCTTGTAGAATGGTGAGATCCTGGTGGTGAATCCGTAATAGAGCTCACGAAGGATCTTGATGTATTGGGTTTGAACACCCTGTTTGGCTAGGGTTTCGATAACCGCTTCGGTCTCAACAGAATCAAAGGCTTTCTTTAAATCAATGAACTTGAGGGCCCGGAGAGATAGCCCAATGGGTAGGGCGTTTGCCTTACATGAGGCCGGCCTTTGCAGGCCTGGGTTCGATCCCCGGCATCCCATATGGTCCCCCGAGCACCGCCAGGAGTAATTCCTGAGTGCAGAGCCAGGAGTAACCCCTGAGCATCGCCAGGTGTGACCCAAAAAGCAAAAAATAAAAAAAAAATAAAATAAAAAAAAAAAGAACGTGAGACAGAGCGGCATCTTGAACTCCTTACAAACCTCAATGACATTGCTTGGTTACTGTGTGGATATGGTTGATTGTGCTGAATCCTTTTCAGAAGCCAGCTTGCTCGCATGGTTGTCCTTCATCTAATGTTCTGCCAATCCTGTTCAGGATGACTCGAGTGAACAGCTTGTAGATGTCGGACAACAGGCAGATGGGGCGATAGTTGCCAATGAAAAGGGGCTGGTATCCTGGTACTGACTTTAATTATTTTGAGCCTCTGTTAAAAATCTAATTGGCTCTTTTCATTGTGGCTTTACTCTTAAGGATTAGTTGTGACAACTACATTTTCTGCATACCATAGGATGCTGTTTGTTTTGATATTTGCCTATTTGGGTGAAATAAACATTTGTGTGTGGTCTTGAATGAAAATAAATGCATAAAATAAAATTACAAGGATTATGATAATTCTTAAATATCATACCCAGAGGTAGGCTTACATTATCTGTGAATATAACTTCACCATAGGCAAGAATGTTGTAAAATATATTTTCTGTAGGTGACTTGGGACATATTGGGAAAGATGGAAGATTTTAAGGGCCCTGAAAACTGTAAGTTTCTAAATTCTGTACTCAGGGGCCAGAGCGATAGTCCAGCGGATAGGGCTTTTGCCTTGCATGCGACTGGACCCAGGTTAGATTCCTGGCATTCATTATGGTCCCCTGAGCACCGCCAGGAGTAATTCCTGAGTACAGAGCCAGGAGTAACCCCTGAGCAATGCCAGGTATGACCCAAAAAGCAAAAAATAAATAAATAAATAAATAATGGAAAAATAAATAAATAAATTCTGTACTCAAGAGTGTCTCAGGAAAAGCAACTGGTATCCAGATTTCAAGCAACAACAAATCTGTCTTGCACCAGTTCCCTTGCCGATCAGACTGTGGCCCAGTTCTTTCAGACCAGATTCCGAGTAACTGGGAGATGAGAGCAAGCCCAAGAGAACCATCACCAAAGTGCTCAGGATGCGCCGTTGGTTCTACTGTTCAGCCTGTGCATCAGAATGGACCACAGGGCTCTTGGGACTCAGGCAGCAGGTCTGGATCTGACTGACCACTGCACACCATGCTCACTCTCAGAAAGGGAGGCCAGGCAGGAAGGTGAGGAAAGTGGGTGAGGGGAATGAGTGACCACACAGCTGATCTGATAAACAGATGCTTCTGGAATCAGACCCGATTTGGTCATTTAGAAAAGAGACTGGACCCAACCCCTGGAAAGACTGAGAGAGAACTCAGCAGGCAGGCCGTGTGTCCTCTCCTTCCTGACTCAAGCAGTCAGGAAGACTCAGTTACCTCTATCACTAAGCCCTCTGGCCCCTCCCAGATAGGAAGGCAGCATGTCCCCTGCTGTTACTCAGTTTAACTTGTTTCCTGCATTCTCTTCCCTCTGTGAGATTTCGGGAATGAGATGCCCCCACCCCTTACAAGTCACTGGCATTTTGCCTCCCTTGTGGGCACTTGTCCCTTGATCTGCCTCTGAAGATATGCCGGGTTCTCCCTACTCTCCCAGCCACCTCTCTAGTTAGGTGTGCAAGGAAGACATATGGAGCAGAGATATGACTATGAGGCAAAGAATGGTGGCCAGGGAAGCCTTTTAGTATAGGGAATTCCACAAAGTGGACATACAGATATTGCTGTGGACACGGCAGCCTTGACACCAACCATCCTTATCCTCATAGCCACCTTCTGAGTTCCACAGTGCTCCTCGTAGAGGACAGTGGGTCCTTCTGGGTAGCCTCTGTTGGGCTTGGTTTGAGTTTGGCTGGGGCGCACTGATGGAAGTGTCGGGGCTGCCAGTCCTCTGGTGCCACAAGGAAGACAGGGCAGTGGAGGGCCAGGTCAGTATGGCACAGCCTCTGACATCAGGACCAGTGGTAAAGGCCAGGGCTGCTGCACCATCCTTTGCTATTCCCTGCTCCCTGCATCCCCAGGCTCTCCGGTTTATGACTGAGGACTCCCTGCTGTGTGTGGAACAATGTACTGAAAACAAATAGCAGGCACTCTCCTTCCAGAAGACTTCAGGCTTCTGCTGCAAACTTCCAGGTGTATGTTAGAGCAAGGAGAGAGAGAGAGAGAGAGAGAGAGAGAGAGAGAGAGAGAGAGAGAGAGAGAGAGAGAGAGAACAAGCAGTATCTGAAAGGAGCAGAATGCAGGCTCTTATAGAAATGAAAAACACATACTCCCAGCCTTTAAGAAACAGAACAAGGAAAGATCAAGTTATTTTTAACTCAGCCATTTGCATATTGCTGAGTAAGTACACGCTGTCCTCGCTTGCCTGCTGAGGGTAGGTGCAGAGAGAAAGCAATAGAATGGGAGAAAGGTATGAAGGAGAGTGAGGTCAGAACTCAAGTCCTGAGTCAAGCAGTTCAAGTTCACTTCTACCTCCTCCACTTCCTAGCACTCATCTCCAGCACCTCAGTTTCTCCTTTAAAGTCTCACAAGGCTATTGTGAAGATCAAGGGAAGTGCTTAGAACTTCCCAGGCATATGCTAAGTATCCCATCAAACATTGAAAGGATTAAATGCAGAATTAAACAAAGCATGCCCTCTACCTCTGGAGATACAGCCCCTAGCCCCCAAAATTTCTTCTTTCCTCTCTCTCTCTCTCTCTCTCTCTCTCTCTCTCTCTTTTAAGTAGATGAAGTTTATTTTAAAAAATTCATTTTGTTCTTGTTCTTTGGGTCACACCTGACAATGCTCAGGCTTACTCCTGGCTCTATACAGAGGAAGCAACCTGGTGGTGCTCAGGGAACCATAAATGATGCCGGGGATCAAACCCCAGGTGAGCCACATGCAAGGCAAATGCCCTACCACTGTATTATCACTCCATCCCTGCCCCCAAACTTTTCAATTTTGATAAAGTCCAAGTTTTTAAAAAGTCCAAGTTTGATAAAGCCCAGAGATGCTCAGGTGAGGCTTGGCGATGCTGGGGGTTGAACCAGGTCAGCTGCATGCACGGCAATGCTCTACCTGCTATACGATCTATTTGGCCCCTAAGCATCTTAGTTTCTAAGTTTTAACTCTGACTGCTTTTTTGGGTCACACCCAGCAATGCTCAGGGGTCACTCCTGGCTCTGCACTCAGGAATTACTCCTGGCGGTGCTCAGAGGACCATATGGGATACTGGGGATCAAATCCACATTGGTTGTATGCAATGCAAATGCCCTACCTGCTGTACTATTACTCTGCCCCCTCTGACTGCTTATATAAACCAACTAATCTAAGACCTAGTGGAGGTAGAATTTACTCCAAATAATATTGGTACTAAATGTCAAGTAATTTTCTTTGAAAGTTTAATTTTATACAAACTGAAATCAGTATAATTTTAAGACCGAAAAGACTCACATCACATCAAAAAATAATGTGAGGGGCCGGAGCAATAGCCCAGCGGGTAGGACGTTTGCCTTGCACGCGGCCGGCCTCTGCCGGCCTGGGTTCGATCACCCGGCATCCCATATGGTCCCCGAGCACCGCCAGGAGTAATTCCTGAGTGCAGAGCCAGGAGTAGCCCTGCCGGGTGTGACCCAAAAAAAAAGCAAAAAAAAAATAATATGAGTCTAAGCACTGGGATGACAGTTATGAGAGCCCAAGCATACGACTTGCACATGAGGGCCCCAGGTTGATCCCTAGCACCACATGGTCCCCTGGGCACCCCCAGACTATCCCCCAAGCAATGCCTGTTACTAGGAGTAACTCCTGGGCGCTGTCAGGTAAGGCTCAAAAGCAAAACAAATCAACAAAAACAGAATCTAAAACCCAACTGATATTCACTGTGAAAGGTATCACCCTTCGGGCTGGAGTGATAGGACAGCGGGTAGGGCATTTGCCTTGCACTTGGCTGACCCGGGTTCAATCCCATATGGTCCCCGAGCTCTGCCAGGAGTAATACCTGAGCGAAGACCAGGAAGTAGCCCCTGAGCATCACTGGGTGTGACCCAAAAAGCCAAAAAAAATAAAATACTCAAACTGTCTTAAAAAAGAAAAAAAACAAAGGTATTACCCTTTAACCTGAAGCCAAAAATGATAAAATAGTCCCATTTACTAAGCTACTACTATAGCTCAACTACTGTGTAACATAAATTCTGCTTCTTAATTCTTAAGTTCACATAAAAATAGAAATTATCCTTGTTTTTCCTATGAGAAGATCAGTGCTCAGAAAGGGTTTTATGTAACATGTCCAAATTCACATAATCAGAGGCAGAAACTGATTTAGGCCAGGACTCTCCTTCTTGTAGGACATACTATTGGAAAATTAATGAGCGCAGATAAAACCCTGGTAAGGGGCTCTGACAGGACAGAAGCTGCTGATGACACGAACTGGACCCCACCTGTCATACCCATTCCTTGTCAAGCTGAATTATCTGCTGATAACTTCTCTTGGTGGGGCTGTGTTGATTTGTGGTGATGAGAGCCCAGACACCACATAGCATCTGATTGCAATGAAGTCCTGATCCTTTTCTTTAAATCCAATTTTCCACTTGATGTACTAGGGCAGGACGATGTCGAATATGGTGACAAAGGTCAGTCCTATAAGGTGTTTGTCTCTATTTACATAATTCATTGGAACATTTCACGCAGGGAAAATCCATCTTCACTGACATTAGCCTTGGGATCTCTCTGTGGGATGGGACAGGACTATCAGGCTTTCCTTTCCAGTTTTGTTCTATGTTTTCAGTTTCAATCAGGAATATTTATTTACATGTGGAAGTATTCCCAGTGGAGAGCTGAAGAAGACAACTTAGGAGTGGTCCCCAAGTGGGAAATTGAACAGTACACTGAACTTCTTTTTATTTCCATTTAATTCACCATCGGTATCATTACCATTATTTTGTTAATCATTTCACTAGCAATGATGTAACTTGGGACCAAGGTAATTGCAGCCAAATGAGGAAGACACTTTTATCTGCAGTGTTTAGTGAGCGGAGCCTTCCGTCCGCTTTTCAGGGGATGGGTATTAGTTCCTTCTTTTTATTCACGAAGCCTAGAGCTGTCTTGGGTTGGTGCAGATATTAAGAGCTCCCTGTAGCTTAATGAACTTTCCACTTGGTTGCAGAGAAGTTTCTGTCATTTTCAGCTTGTGCTGCCTGAGAGGATCATGCTGCAGCCAGAAGTATCTGCCCTCTGATCTGAACAATATGGAGTCAATGATCAAGACTTTTCACTCTGCTATTAGAGAGCTGTGTGATTTGCAGCAAGTCACTTCTGCTCTGAGTCTCTATTCTCTAATTTATTCCCCCAAAGATAACACTACTCATATTCTAGATTGTTGGGCAGTAAATGAGGGAGGAGAATCAACAGCTCAAGGCATTTCTTGGTCCAGAGTAGATGTGCGCTATTAGAATAAAATCCAAGAAAACAGGGTCGGAGCGATAGCCCAGTGGGTAGGGTGTTTGCCTTGCACCACGGCCAGCCAGTGCCAGCCCGGGTTCGATCCCCTGCATCCCATATGGTCCCCTGAGCACCGCCAGGAGTAATTCCTGAGTGCAGAGCCAAGAGAAACCCCTGAGCATCGCCGGGTGTGACCCAAAAAGAAAAAAAATCAAAGAAAACAGAAGCACAATAAGTGCTGCTTCTTTCCCTGAATAAGGACTAGCATGAAGGATTTGGTGTAGGAGGGGAATGGTGGAGCCACACCCAGTTGTGTTCAGGGACTGCTCCTGGCTCTGTGCTCAGGGATCAGTCCTGGAGGCACTCAAGCAGTCATATGCAATAACATGGATAGAACTGGCGTTGGCCATGTGAAAGGCAAAAGCACTATCTTGGACTACTTGTAGTCCCGGATGTGAATAAATTTTCTCCTGACTTAGAGGTTTCTTGAGACCAGTACCCAGAAAGTTTTGACTACTGACAGGAAGAACATTTGGATGGGTAATAATGAAGACATTGGAGTGTGGGCTTTGAGCTCCATACTCAGGGATTGTCTTTGCAAAAGACCTCCTGTGACCTAGCCCTGATCACTGCATACTGCTGTCCCCACTGGCCTCTACCATTACTCTCGCTGCCTTCTTTCATCTCCTTCCCTGTGCTAGATGTTGGCTCGTAAGGCTCCTTCCATAGGCTGCCTCCACTGACAGCTCTATTCTCTCCCCTCATCCCCTTAGGATGGCGGAAGTCTTCTAGGTGCACAAGTCTTGGTTTCTTTGTCCCCGTGTTGTACCATCTCCAGATTTGCTCCTGGTAGGCACTCACAGAAGCACCCAGTGCTTCTCTACACCCCACAGACTGACCTGTAGCTAAACAGTTTCTGCACATGTGGGATTTTTTAAAAAAATTTAATGACTTTCAACTACTAGACAGTGAGTTCCTTGAAGCTTGGTTTTGTGATTATTTTGTGAACACATTCTGCTTGCAGGTTGTGCCTTATTTCAGAACTCTTGATAGCAAGTCTTGCATATAGTGTTACCCTCAACTACAACTGAAATGGAATTCTCTAGCACCCTCAGAAGCTAGCTGTTCATCGCTCTCTGTCTGGTGACTTTTCATCACTTGTAACTGTGAGGATGCTTGTGTCAGCTATATCACATCTACAAATTGACCCTTAGGAAGTAATCATGAAAGCACAAAATGATGTTACAGCACAGACTGCTGGTAATGGCAAAAACAAAGCATCTAAGCTGGCACACGATAGGGAACGAGCTCAGTCCATCTAGTTCTTGTCACATAATGGAGACAGAATACTATGCAGTCATTAGCATACATAATATGACTTCGCAGAGCTTTGTCCATGCTATATTGGCAAATATTTTAAAAACCAACAACAAAATTAATACCCTCTTTTTTGGAGAGCATGCTACCAGGTCCATACTAACTCCTTTCATCACTTGCCACTTGTCTTCCGTTGTTCATTGATTTGCTCGAGCGGGCGCCAGTAACATCTCCATTCGTTGGGAATGAGGTTCATTATTGTTACAGTTTTTGGCATATCGAATACACCATGGGTAGCCTGCCAGGCTCTGCCATGGCTCTGGGTTCATCCCAGGGGGACCAGTCTTTTTCTGTCAGTCCATCAACCATCCAGGGCCCACGGGGGCAGACCCCTGGGTGTAGACAAGTCTGTCTCCTGTCTGCCACCTGCTGACACCGCCGGGCACCACAGCCACACCTGCAACATCTCAAGGGGCAGGGCAACACCTTTCATATAGGGCAACTCCTTTCATATATACAAGTTTATCCAGTCTTTAGAACAATCTCATGGAACAGCTTTGTTTTAATTCCAGCTTACACAAGTAAACTAAACAGTACGTGGCTGAATCAGTTTTCAGCCCACAGGTATGTCCAGAGTTTGCCATCTTCATCACTGTATTATACTGTCTCTGGGACTTTGTTATGAGCTTTTTGCACTGAGATTGCTTGATACCTATTCCTCTCCTCTTCACAGTAATGGAACTGCAAGCTGGATGCAAACAAACAAACAGATCTACAGCATAGAGCTCTGTTGGGAGAGGAAGAAAGAATAGCACTCTTTTCCTACCCTCTAGCTCTCCTTCCCATACCCTCTCCTTTCCCAGAAGAGCAGAAATCAGAAAATCAATCCAGTTAGCGTCTCCAGAGAAAAGGCAGATAGAAATATACCTGCAGCTCATTCATTTACTGGATTAATACTGACAGAGAGCATGCATACTCTGAGCCCTACTCTAGGTATAGGGATACAGCAGGAAGCAGGAAGCACACAATCACAAAGGAACAATCACCAAGCCTGTATTTAGATGGCGCCGTGCGAACTGGCTACTTGAGCGAGTCTATACTTCAGACTGAGCCCATCTGTCAGAGGTAACTCCACTTCCCAGAAGCTCCCAATGTCTCCTTGCCTTATTCATTCACTTGACAAACATTGACAGAGTGCTCAGAAGTGCTGGACTGTAAGACAGGAAATTTAAAAACATGCAAGATGGTCTGTCTTCAAGGTCTGATCAACCTGGCAGTGACAGAGCTATATATGGCTGCCACAGAATTATACAGGAGTCAGATCACATACAAGCCTTTATGTGACTAGCAAGAGAAGTTTAAAGCTTGCCTGGAGGACAGGGGCAAGGGAGGCTTTGAGGCCCTCACAGCTGAGTTATGTCCTGAAGGGTGAGAAAATTGTCTGCTGTGTCTCAGCTGCAGCGAAGGCAATTCTTTCTGAAGTGCAGACATCAAGAGCAGTCAAGTTCACATGGGCCTTTTATATGTTCAAGTACACCCAGAGGTCTCAGGTAATGTTGAAAATGAGACTCAGACCGGTGCTATAATGTGTCAGTGGATGAGCTGGGAGGCAACTGGAACTGACGGGAAAGACAGGGCTGGGGATTTGCTGTTTATCGTCCCCAGCCTGGTCCCACAGAATTTCTGAGTGCCCCAGAGAGGCAGCAGCAGAAGCTGTTGTGCTAAGGGCTGCGTGAGAGCCTGGATATGAACAGCCTGATAAAGGTGATGTGAGCAGGTGCAAGTGTGGGGACATGCCTCCTTCACATGCCATCATGGAGCCCTTCGGGGCGCTGTCAGAGGGCAGGGCTGAGAGGTGGGGGCAGCAGAAGGCTGTGCCCTGTGGAGGAATGTGTCTTTGCCAGGAGCTGGGCACATTCTGAAGAGATACAATAGCACCTAAGGTGGCTTTTCAGACACCAAGCAGCAAAGGTCCCAGAATAAAGACTGGGAGAAGGTCTCATGAAGGCAGAGGAGCTGGCTCTGAGAATCCCTGAAATGCCACAGGACGAGGAGGGTACTAGATTAGGGAGCTGAAAGTGAAAAGAAAGAGTTGTGGGACATTCAGATTTACCATTGCAGCAAACAGGAATCCACTGTTCCCATCAAACTGCCTGAACAAAGGGCCGGAGTGACAGCCCAGCGGGTAGGGCATTTGCCTTGCACACCGCCAACCTGGGCATCCCCATATGGTTCACTGAGCACCGCCAGGAGTAATTCCTGAGTGCAGAGCCAGGTGTAACCCCTGAGCATTACCAGGTGTGACCCAAAAGAAAAAAATACTGCCTGGACAAGAATCCCAAACTGGTAGCATTTCTGGGGAGAGGCAGAGAATTAGTGTCAGGGAGATTTAGTAATACTGTTGCAGTTTCTTTGGAAGGGCAAAATATTTACATGTTACTTGTGTACTTTATCTTTTTTGTTTTCTGGGTGGGGGCAGGGGCATGCCCAGCCAGGCTCAGGGCTTATAGGACTTTGCGCTCAGGGACCACTCCTGGCAGGCTTGGGGGACCATATGGAATGTCAGGGATTGAACCTGGCTTGGCCGTATGCAAGACAAATACCCTACCTATTGTACTATTGTTCCACCATCCTATCTTTTATCTTTTTAACTGTTAAAGTAGATTGGGGGTGAATGCTGAGAGGTGGTATTAGACTATATCAGTAACAGTGTTGTAAACCACAGTGCCTAAAAGAAAAAATGTTTTAAAGCTGCCTTCCATAGAGGCAGGCTGGCAGGAGGGCAGTTGAGACACTGGTAGGGAGCCAGCCTACAAGGCTGGAACATTATATGTCTGAAACTCAATCATAAAAAACTAAATCACAGTGCATAAAGTAAAACTAAAATAAAACTTAAATTGAGAAAGTAAACAAGGCAGAATTCCTATGCCATAAATTATCGGCTCATCCCAAACCAACACACTCCCTGGCCCGCACCACACTGGGCTGGCTCTGGGCTGAGTCTTCACACCTGACCGTGGTCTCTCACTTCAAGATTCCATTAGAGTTGTTTACAGAGGTTTGACATTTGTTAACCCAGAGTTAACTGCAGGGCGAGTCCGTGATTACAGTGGTATTTTGTTTTGTTTTCTCTCAATAAAGAGAAAGGTTGAACATGTAATGTTAACATTCAACCTGGCGTAAAAGCATTTCAGCCAAAAGACTTTGGAAATTGATTTTTGTGGTGAGCAACCTGGAAAACATTTGTAAGAAGTTGCTTTAGTACTATTTGTTGCCAAGAGGGAGTATGGGGGTTAATTTAGAGCAGCGGTTCTCAGAGAAGCCCAGGGGACTTGGAGATATATTTTCTCAGGCCCCTCACAAGCCTACTGAAGCAGAAGGGGGTGTGGCTCAGAACTTGGTTTATTCCTGAACTGTCCATTTGCTCAGCTGCACATTCAAATCTGAGAACTCTAATTTCCATGGCTCACTAAAAATTTGCTTCTGGAAGAATCTAATGAACACATCCACAAAGTAACAACCTGATACTAAACCCTGTTTAAGTTTCTCTCCCTCCTTCAGTGCTTAGCTGAATCATCACTATCTCAGGAAACCTTTTCTGTTCATGCTTCCATGGCTAAAAGTACCTCTACTTTCAGCAGTTATCACAGGGTTGTTTTGTAATTGTCACTTGATTAAGATTTGTTTCCATCCCACCACCAACTCCATAAGCAGGTTGAGTACTCTACAGCACCAGGCACATAGCAGGCCCTCCTGACATGTTTGTGAATAAGAATAAACACAAATGACCAAATCGTACATCGCTTTTTCCTGACACTTTGCAATAAATTTTGGTGAAGTTTTTCTCATCAACATCACAATATTGTCCCAGATTCAAAATGCTGGTGACCTTTTCTGAATGTGTCAAATTCATTCACTCATCTCCAGGTAGCAACCAGGAGCAAGGCACTGGTGGCAATGAGAGGGTATTCCCGACTCCAGCTTTCCTCAGCCACAGGGGTTGGTGGCAATGAGAGGGTATTCCCAACTCCAGTTTTCCTCAGCCACAGGGCTTGGTGGCAATGAGATGGTATTCCCGACTCCAGCTTTCCTCAGCCACAGGGGTTGGTGGCAATGAGAGGGTATTCCCAACTCCAGTTTTCCCCACGCTTGCTCTGGACAAGCAGTCTTTCATCTCTCCAGTTCCGTCTCAGCTCACTTGATCCATTTCCTGTAAGTATTGTGTCCACTGAAATTACAGATTGCAACTAATAGCATCTGTCCAGCACCTTATAATTTCCAAAGTACCTTTACTTCTATTAAAATAATAACTGCTGTCTCACAGGTCAAGCACTAAAGTAGTTCTCATGACGATGAAGGAGGTACTTACTATTTTTTTCTATCTTCATGGGTGTATAAGCCAGACTTAGAGAGGCCTATTGGACAAACCTGCTCTGCAACTCGGGCAGAGTCCTATTTCTGATTCTGTGACCTTGCCCCTTATTCTTCACTCACTGTCCTTCCAGTTGTAAGAGTTTGGGATATGATTTGACCCAGCCATACCACTCCTGGGAATCTACTCTGGGAAGCCAAAAATATGCAGCGGAAACACCATCCCTACTTTTATGTTCGTGAGCAGCATTATTCACAATAGCCAGAATCTGGAAACAACCAGAGTGACCTAGAATCGATGACTGGATAAAGAAGCTTTGGTACATCTACACAATGGAATACTATGCAGCTGTTAGGAAAAATGAAGCTATGAAATTTGCCTATAAATGGATGGACATGGAGGAGATTATGTTGAGTGAAATTAGCCAGAAGGAGAGAGACAGATACAGAATGACTGCATTTATTTGCATGACATAAATATATATGTACATATTATGATACCAATATCCAAGGTCAAGTGAAAAATGTATCAGGAGGTTTTGTCAAAGATGGAAATCATTACAAACGTGTGGGAGTCAGAGGCTAGGTAAGACAGAAAAATGGAACAGTGTGTCGATGGTACTAATGCCAACCTAGAACTGAGCATTAAATACAGGCAAAAAGATACACATGAAACCCTTTAATGTATGTTCAGTAATCCACAATCTAGAAGGGAAGGAAAGAGAGAAAAAGATAGAGAGAAAGGGAAAGAAATAAAGAACCTGCCATGGAGGTGGGCTGTGGGAGGGAGAGGGAACCGGGGGCCATTGGTGGTGGGAGATGGGCACTGGTGGAGGGATGGGTGCTGGAACACTGTATGACTGAAACCCAAGTGTGAACATCTTTGTAATTGTATATCTCATGGTGGTATAATAAAATACTTATTAAAAAAGAGTTTGGGATATGAACTCTGTACCTGGTGTCTGTGTGTCACTTCTCCATGTCACTTCTGCGTAAAGCCCTTCAATTAGAACAAGCATGAAGTCAGACCTAGGTTCAAATCCATACTGTGATCCACAACAAATGATTCTTCCTCTCAAAATTTCCTTTTTAGGGGCCGGGGTGATAGCACAGCACGTAGGGCTTTTGCCTTGCATGTGACCGATACTGGTTCAATCCCTGGCATCCCATATGGTCCCCGAGCACTGCCAGGAATAATTCCTGAGTACAGAGCCAGGAGTAACCCCTAAGTATCTCCAGGTATGACCCAAAAGAGAAAAAAAAAAAACATTTTTTGGTAAATAAGGAGAGATGAACTAGTAACATTAGAGAGTTTCTATGGGAACTAAATGAGATATGTGTGCCGGAATAGTTGGAATAAGCACTCATCAGTGTTAACTAATATTATGTCTCCTTCTAGTTTTTAATACCTTAGTTTAAAAACCCCTTTATTTTATGTTCCTTTTTAAGCTTCATGTAATTTGAGCTCATCTTTTTTTCCTCTAAGTCTTTCTCTCTCTCTCTGATTTGGGGCCATACCCAGAGATGCTGAAGTCTTACTCTTGACTCTGCACTCCTTAGGAATTCTTGTTGAAGGGTTATGGGGACAATAGCGGCTACCAGGAATCAAACTCAGATCAGTGTACAAAATAGGGTGCAAGGTAAGCACCCTACCTGTTGGATGACAGGCCTAGCCTGCTTGGGAGCTTTGTTGTTTTATCCATCCACAGCTTAATCTATTTACATGTTCTTAAGCCAGGGTTCATACTAATGAGATCGCTCTTCTATGTAGACACTGATGGAGGGTGTGGTAGTTACAGCAGAGCTTCGCAAGAAGCCAGAGGAACCCCCACACCATTAGGGGCCACAATTTCCCACATCCGGACTCCCCAGCTCGTCAGAGCTCCACCCAGCAGAAGAGCTGATCACAAGCCCTGTGGCCACGTGGTTCATCAATAAATGCACGAGATGAGAGGCGACTATAAGAGTATAGTATACTGACCTTTTAAGGTCAGTAACAGCACCAAATAACCTGGGACTTCATGCGTCACCATAGCTTATCAGATTTATAGCATCCATAGTTCTTGAAAAGCATTTTAATAAGATATTTAATAATAGAATATTGGGCATAAACTACTTATTCCCAACATAATAATTTTCTCTACTACATAGAAAATTTTGTTTCCCAGTTTTTAAAATCATCATCCATTTAACTTCTTTGGGTAAACAGTTTGTTTACAGGCCTAACTTTATGTTACTGTTTATTCTCATTGCTCTGTCAAGGTATATGAACAGTGCTGCCCAGTTTCTAATTATATCTCCTAAAACCTGCACACTTTTAACAATATTTCAAGAAAATGCTGGCTTAATCATACTTTTGCTACTATGGAATTTTAGCAATTAAAAACATCTCTTAGGTATATAGTATAGCAGGTAAGGGACTTGACCTGCATGCAATTAAACCTGATTCAATCTCTACCACCACATATGGTTCCCCTGAGCACTGAAGAGTCATATCTGAGCACAAAGTCAGGAGCAAGCCATGAGCACAGCTATGTGGCCCCAACCCACTCAATTTTTTTTCTCACCAGTACTGATAGATAGAAACATGTTGTCCTAGTTTTATTATATTTGATTGGTAGTAAAGTTAGAAATATTTTATGCTTTTAAAAACACATTTTAAATAACCTAAATTATTTTTCAAAAATATCTGCTTATGTTGATCTAATTATTGTGTAATCCTGCAGACCTTCACCTCCCCTACCAGCCATTACTGAGGCAGAATGCAATGAGCTAAGTTGGCAAGATTAGCCTAGGGTGGGGCAGGGGTGAGGGTGTACACATTCTCCAACTGACTGGGGAAAGCCATGGCTATGTGATAGCTCTGGAAAGTCAGAATCTGGAGCCAGTCTCCTGTGAAGGGTGACAATGCTGACTCACAAGGAAGAGGCCTACTACAGAATCCTTGTCATCATTTGATGGTTAGAGAAAAGTCACCTAGAATCAGTGCCATGAAATGTCTAAACAGTTTCTAGCTTAAGGATATTTATATATATATATATATATATGTGTGTGTGTGTGTGTGTGTGTGTGTGTGTGTGTGTGTGTGTGTGTGTGCACATCTAAAAGCACCAATCCAGTTCACATTTTTCTGTGCTCAGGGCTTATTCCTGGACTCTGTGCTCAGGAATCACTACTGGCAGTGCTCAGGAGACAATATGGGGTGCTGAGACAGCTGCTTCCAAATCAAACCTGTTCCACTATCGCCTGGCCCGGGGAGGTGTTTTTGAAGAATTGAGTGTTAAACATCCATCAACACAATGTGGCAGACTCATATGCTTAAAAACACTGATTTCACTGCAAAGTGTGATAACAGCAAACTGTCTGTGTTGCTAAATTCTGGCATCTAGTTCTTGAGATTGTCGAGAGTTAAATATACTACACTGCATTAAAATAGTTGGTTCCAGTTTGCCAACAATATTTGAAAATGGTAATGTTAGACTAGAACAAAGTATTGAATATAGATAAAGAAATATATATGATAATCCCTCAGTGTATGTAGTGCAAACTGCAATGCACAAAAAAAGAGAGAGAAGAAGAGAGAGAGAGAGAGAGAGAGAGAGAGAGAGAGAGTTGTCTGCCATAGAGGCAGGCATGGGGTGGGGATAGAGGAACTGAGGACATTGGTGTTGGTAAATGTGCACTGGTGCTGAAACACTGTGTGACTGAAACCCGATCATGAGCAGATTTGGAATTGTCTATCTCACTATCTTCCCGTTCATCATCTATTTGCTAGAGCAGGCACCAATAATATCTCCATATGTCCTGTCATGCTAGTAGAACCCAAAGGCATCCGCTTGATCCAGGAACATAAAGAGCCTCAAACCATTATATTAGGTCATGGGAATGACCTAATATAAATGTTACTGGTATTTGGCATATCAAATACGACACGAGCAGCTTGCCAGGCTTGCCATGTAGGTGGCATACTCTTGAAGTCACCTCTAAATAAAGCATTTATTGATGAACCGAGCAACCGCTAAGCGGCCCACGCGAGCCAGGCTGTGATAGTCTGGTCTGCTGGGTAGAGTTGTGAAGAGAGGGAAGTCCGGATGTGGAAAATGGTGGTCCCCATGGAGTAGGGGGTCGTCTGGTTTATTGTGAGGCTCTGCTGGGGTGGCAGGGCAGGGCTAGAACCCACCATGCCTCCCGGGCGCCTCATGAGCGGCTGGGCACAGGGAGAGCAAGTAGCAGCTCTGCCCCATGTCGGAGAGTGTCTGGTTCAGCATACCTGGGCGGATTGAAAAAAAAAACTGCTGCAGGGTGGGTGTCGATGATCCGGGCTGTGATAGTCTGGTCTGCTGGGTGGAGTTGTGACAAGAGGGAAGTCTGGAGCGATAGCCCAGTGGGTAGCCTTGCATGCGGCCGGCTCATGCCAGCCCAGGTTCGATCCCTGGCATTCCATATGGTCCCCCAAGCACCACCAGGAGTGATTCCTGAGTGCAGAGCCAGGAGAAACCCCTGAGCATTGCTGGGTGTGACCCAAAAAAAGCAAAAAATAAAATAAAATAAATAAATAAAATAAAATGAAATAGTTGGTCCCATAACTGGCTACATCAGAATTATGACCTAGATTCACGTTTGTTACTCAAGAGCTATAGTCTGGGTGGAGGAGACTTGAACTTTAAATAAAGCTCCCCAGGCCATGCAAATGAATATTTGGGAGAAAGTAGTTAGAGTTGCTATTAGGAAGGAGAATGATATCTGAATTAACACCAAATAAAGTCTTACATTTCTCTCCCAACTCTTCACGAGACTATGATGCCACACACACACACACACACACACACACACACACACCCAAAAAAAAAAAAAAACAAGCAAGTGCATCAGCAAGCCAGAAATCAAGGGTGCTCTTTCTAAAGTGACTTTACAGAATTTAGGCAAGAAAAAGATTCCCTCGTCTTATGCAATCCCGCCCCCCTTCCATCCCTAGAAGATATTTTGACTCAACCTTATCTTTTTTTTAAGCCATAATACTGCAGTGTCTTCCTATTGAAATGCCAAAGTTTGTCAGAAATTTATGTGGAAAGTTTTCTAATTATACTATCAGAACCGCTTGCTGCCTTGCGGTTCATCATTAAATGCTGGACTTAGAGATGACTGCAAGAGTATGCTACCTGCACGGCAGAGCCTGGCAAGCTACCCGTGTTGTATTTGATATGCCAAATACCAGTAACAATTATAGACCTCATTCCGGAATGGATTGTGGCTCTTTATGTTCCTGGAGCAAGCAGATGCCCTTGGGTTCTACTAGCATGAGACAGGACATATGGAGATGTTACTGGGGCCTGCTCGAGGCAAATCGATGAACAACGGGAAGACAGTGATACAATGACAGTGAAACTTCTATAAGCAACCACCCCTCCATCCCCAGAAGATATTTTTGTCTCCATAAACTACTATAAGCAACTTGAGGAAGAGATGACCATTTCTATAAACCATTCCAAAGATATGGAAGTAACTCAGCAGCGAATTTGTATTATGGAACACTAGGTGAAATAACGCTCTTTATTACCATAAGCTTTTACTTATTGTGCACCAAAACTTGACAGCAGAGGACAGGCCTTCCCAATAACTTCACTTTGATATACAGGTTATTTCATATGCGATCACCTGGGGTTAGGAGGCTTTGAGCATTCTTTTAACCACCTAGAAAAATAAATACTGGGGCTACCGGGGATGGGAGAAGCAGTGTGGTGCTTAGGGTGCTTGCCTTGCATGCAGCTGACCAAGTTTCAGTACCCAGCATCCCTGATGGTTCCCTGAGCAGCACCAGGAGTGATTCCTGAGTGCAGGGCCAGGATTAAGCCCTGAGCACTGCTGGATGTGGCCTCAAAAACAAACTGGGGAGTACGACCTTAAGTTAGGATTTTTTTTAAACTACAAATTACCTTTGTTGGATAAACCTATCTGTGGTTGGCAAATAGACAAATGAACTGAGAGCTTCTGGTCTTTGCCATCCAAGTCCCCCTTCCTAATCATGTAAGTACCCTGTTCAGGCGTAGACCCAGGCCCAATTTCATTCCTTAGCGAAAGATACTGATATTTTATCTATACTTCCATATCTGCCTCTATATGTCTCTATCTTCTTGTATATCCAATTGATGTTTTTCCCTTTCTCGTACTACTCAGCTAAATTCACAGTCCAATAACCCAAAGGTTAAGGGGTAATTTCTTTTCTGCCACTAAACTAGATCATGCTTTAAGTTCTCAAAACGTTACATCCCCTGCAAATAAAACCCCCCCAAAACTTTAGTGGCCAGGGAGATAACTCAAAGGGCTGAAGCTCACCCTTGCAAGTGGTAGCCCTCGGATTGACCCCTGGTACAAGGTACCTCAAACATTGACGGGCTAATTCAAAAACACACACACACACACACAATCAAACTTTAGATTGTGGATTTGGAGCAATGGTAGAACATAGATCTAGAATGTCGGAGGCCTTGGATTTGATCCCCAGAACACCTTTAAAAAGCCGTTTAGAGCACATATTCTTCTATACTTTTCGGTCCCTGCCCTGTGATGACTTCTGTTGGTAAGCATTTTTTTGTTTATTTTTGCATAGCCGCATGCAATGGCACTCAGAAGTTACTATGAACTCTGCTCAGGGGCCACTCTTGGTAGTGCTCAGGGCACCATGCAGTACTGAGGATCAAAGTCAGGCCTCCTGCATGCTAAGCATCAACTTAACCAGTTGGGCTATAATTCTACCTCCTGTTCACATTAAGACTAACTGGACTCAGATGCTATCAGCCCAGCCACAACCATGACAAACCTTTGTAGTTCAGCACATTCAGGATTGTTATCAAATTTTGGCCACAAAAACTGGCAGGAAGCAGTATAATTTTTTAATTTCCTCAGCAATGCGCTTATATAAATAAAAAGTATGCAGTATGCACCTCTCTCTCTCTCTCTCTCTATATATATATATATATATATATTTATTTTTTTTTTTTTTTAAAGGATCACAGGGGTTGTTTCATTAAACCGAACACCATAGACTAAACAGCATGAGCAGGGCAGAGGAAGGTATAAAGAGAAAAAAAAATCCTATTAGGGCTCCCAGCAGGAGGTTCATTGGCTACACACACATTAAAGAAAAAGACCTAGAGCTTCATTCATGCTAATGGGGTCTTAGCTCCAGTTTCAAAGAGGGGGAAGTGGAGAGGGGAGGGCAAAGGGAGAATGGACTGTTCCTATTCAGGAAACATTCCAAAGGTAGACTCCTTAAATCACACAGAGATCTTAATTTTTTTTTATATTTTATTATGCTGCCGTGAAGATATTAATTCTTTCAACAGCCTTTTGGATACAGATGGGGATTAAAGCCACTCATTTTTTTAAAAAAATCCTGCTGTTGTTATGCTACAAGGCTTTAAGAAGTGATCAGATCAAGCTTTCTCATTAAAATATTCCTAATATTTGTTCATGTACTGTATGTCACAGTACATTACTGGGATTCTAGGAGTTATTCAAAATTTGTTTCCTTTTTAATCAATTAATTCATAAAGAAAATATGAGGACATTATAAAAATAATTTATCTGATGTTTAAGGAGGTTAAAAATACCTGTATGCACCCTTTAATGTATGTTCTGTAATCCATAGTCTGGAAGGGAAGGAAAAGAGAAAGAGAGAGAAAGGGAAAGGAATAAAGAATCTGCCATGGAGGAGGGCTGGGGGAGGGGGAGGGAACCGGGGACATTGGTGGTGGGAGATGGGCACTGGTGGAGGGATGGGTGCTGGAACACTGTATGACCGAAACCCAAATATGAACTTTTTGAATTGTATATCTTTGTAATTGTAAAAATAAAAATTAAAAAAAATACCTGTATGCAAGTGATTTTCAATGCTTACCGATAATGTAGAATTAACCTTTGCCAATTTCAAAACATACTCATCTACTTTTAGAAAGGATCAATATGTGAGTCAATTAAAATTTAAATGTGTATATATATTGACTAAATTACCCATCCAAATATAAATACAAGGTGTTTCTGTGAATTCAAATTTATTGTTTTTTTTTTTTCCTGGTGTGTCAATCAGATTGCTTTGTTAGGGGAGGGGCTGAATATCATTATTATTTTAATTTAAAAAAAAATTTTTATGGTTTAAAAATACCATTATTATTATTGTTGTTATATATTTTTTTTTTGGGTCACACTCAGCAATGCCTAGGGGTTACTCCTGGGTCTGCACTCAGAAATTACTCCTGGCAGTGCTCAGGGGACCATATGGGATGCCGGGGATCAAACCTGGGTTGGCTGTGTGCAAGGCAAACACCCTACCTACTGGACTACTGCTCCGGCCCCTATAATACCATTATTAATGGTTTCCCCATATGTGTAATTCCAATTTCACCATCAGCAGTGTATCCTCCTCCCTTCCCCTAGGTCCCCAATATACTCCCTTTCAACCCCACCCCAACACACACAAACTCAGTTCTGTGGACCAGTTCTCCCACTTTGCTGCTACCATGCTGAGTGTATCCTGAAGTCCCACACACGATCAGTCTGTATCGGTCCCTTTCCATTTGACTAGCCTTACCCAGCAAGATATCCTTCATTTCCACTAACATCAAGGCGAATTGCATAATTTTGTTCTTTTTACAGCTGCATAGTATTCCATTGTGTATATTCACAACTTCTCAATTCAGTCATCCAGCCGGGCCTTTTGGGTTGTTTTCATATCTAGGCTCTTGTACTAAGTGCAGTGATGGATACAGATTATGTATATATCTTTTGGAATTAATGTTTTTCGTGTTTGGGGGATAGATGCTAAGAAGTGCTATCACTGGGTTGTATGGTAGTTCTATTTTTTTTTTGAGATTTCCATATTGTTTTCTGGAGAGGCTGAACCAGATGACATTCTATCAATAGTGGATGAGGGTTCCTTTCTTTCAACCCCACCACAATAGCTGTTTCCAGACTTTATTTTGTGTATGTGCTGCTGAAGGGAGCACTCCAAACTTTTGATATGTGCCATTCTAAATGGTGTAAGAGGGTGTCTCAATGTTCTTTTGATTCACATTTCCCTAATGAGTGACAGTGAGTATTTTTTCATATGCCTATTGGCTATCCATATGTCTTCTTTGGAAAAGTCTCTTCATCTATTCTCTCCAGTGTTACATGGGATCATTGGATTTTTTGTTGCTGTTGAGTTTTGTGAATACTTTATAGCTCTTGAACATTAGCCTTTTATCTAACGTACTGTGTGCAAATATTTTCTCCCATTTTGAAGGGTGTCTTATTCCTTGAATTTTTCCTGTACAGAAACCTTTTTTTGAGTGCAGTTTTTTTTACTTTATATTATTTTTTTTTTCCCCTTTTTATTGAAACACCGTGATTTACAAAGTAAAAAGTTTTTATAATACTGTTGATAGAAAGATTCATACTTCAACACCACTCCCACCACCAGTGTGTTCCCACCACCAAAGACCCTCATTTCCTACCCACACCAATCCCCATGCCTGCTCCCTCAGCTGGCACTGACTTTTTGACCATTAAAGCACATATATGACAATGTTATTGATGAATCCATTTCCTCCCTATTGTTGGTTATGGGAGAATCTGGCCAAATTCTGTTCTTGCATTTACTTTCTGAGTTTCTAGAATGTGGTTGGTTCCACTGGTTTGATGTACCAGCGGCGCAAGAGGTCGTGCGACTAGGGAAGAGCCAGATGGCAGCTCTCCCCTGTGTGTCTGCATTTCTGCATCATGGCCGACAGCCCGGAGGCAGTTTGTGGGTGGGTCCACCAGGCCTCCTGGATGGGACAGAGGTGGGGAAGGGGGACCTCATCTCCATCTCCATGAACACCGGAGATTTTCACTGTTGAGAACTGCCTACCTGGGCTTGAAATCGGCTGCTCTGTTGTGTGGGGCTCTGGTGAGCCAGGCTTGAAATCAGCTTCTCTCTTGGGTGGGGCTCTGACGAGCTGTGGAGTACGGACATTGAAAATCGCTGCGATTATGGTGAGCAAATTTCCTCTGGCTGCTTCCGAGGCCCAACTGAGGTGGTAGCCGGGACCAGAACTTCGTCTTCCCTCTGGGGCGCCTCATGGTCAGCTGAGCTAGGGGGAGAGCTGGATGGCAGCTCTCCCCCATGTGTTTGAATCTCTGTATGATGGCCGACAACCTAGAGGCCCTGTACAGAAACTTAATTTGATGCAGTCCCATTTATCTTTCTCTTTGCAACTGTGGTTATCTCACTGAAGATGCCTCTGCAGTCAATTTCCTGGGGAGTTCTGCTGATGTTTCCTTTCACATTTTACAGATTCTGGTCTAATCTCAAGTACTTTTTAAAATTTACTTTGACTTTATTTTTTGTACTATGTATGAGGTACGGTTCTAATTTTATTCTTTTTCACATACGTCTATCCAGTTTTCCAACTGGATACACTTGTTTTTCCGACTGGATAGATGTATTTGTTGAGTCTCTCTTTGCTCTACTTCATATGTTTGGCTCCTTTGTTATAGACTAACTGTCCATAAATCTGGGGTTAAGACCCAGTTTTGTTCCCGCTGGTCTGTAGGTCTGTCTTTATTCCCATCATGCAGTTTTGATTTTTATGGCTATGTTGTAATATAGTTTAAAGTTGGGGAAATGCAATGCCTTCCTCTTTTCCTCCCTGAGTATTGTTTTGGATATTTGGAAAGCTTTATGGTTCCATACAAATTTTAGTAGTTTGTTGTAAGTCTTTGAAGACAAAGGAAACTGAAGTGTGGCCAAAGGAGGCGGGTGAGAAAAAAGAAAGTCAAATGTGTCGGCAAGACGGTGATCATCAGAATCAAATACTACTGATATGGGCTGAAAAGTGGTCACTGCAATGAGCAACACTGGTTCACTGGCAAGAATAGCTTCAATGAAGTGATAGAAAAAACAGCACAAGAAAGATCAGTTCACACATGTTCATTGAAGCTTTATACATACTTAACATCCACAATCTAGACACAACCCAAGTGGTTACTAACAAGTGAGTGAAAATGAACTATCATTCCAAATGGTTTACTACTTAGTAATAAAAGGGTATGGATTGACATAAAGAAGCTAGAAATTAAGAACACATGTGAGGTCGAGACAATAGCACAGTGGGTAGGGCATTTGCCTTGCATGCAGCCGACCTGGGCTCGATCACAGGCAACCCATATGGTTCCCTGAGCACCACCAGGGAGTAATTCCTGAGCAAAGAGCCAGGAGTAATCCCCTGAGCATCGCCGAGTGTGACCCCCTAAAAAAAAAGAACACATGCTCTATGATTTAGACAAAGTTATACTGATAGCAATAAGGATTTGCATGAGGTGAAGTACTGAGTTTCCTTATGACCCAGTAATTCCACTTCTTGGAATATACTACAAGTTGTGGTTCAAAAAATCCTATTCAGAAAAGACATCTCTTATGTTCAGCACTATTCACTATTCACAATAACCAAAATCTTGAAACAACCCAAGTGTCTAAGAACAGATGATAGATAAAGAACTAATGCTGTACACAGTGGAATATTACTTGGCTATAAGAAAAGATAAAATCATGCAATTTGTTGCTATGTGGATGGATCTTGAGGGGTTTTATGTTGAGTGAAGTTAGGTTAGATACAGAATGCTCTATCATGTGGGAAATAAACAAGCACAATAAGGGAATAAAAAATGCCCAACAGTACAGTAAACCATAGTCTAAAATAAATTTTAATAGATTATGTCAAAATGCACTGTATGCATTGTACCATCACTGTCACTGTATCACTGTCTTCCCGTTCATCATCAATTTGCTCGAGCAGGCACCAGTAACATCTCCATATGTCCTGTCTCTCATGCTAGTAGGGCCCAAGGGCATCTGCTTGCTCCAGGAACATAAAGAGCCTCAAACCATTCCATCAGGTCATGGGAATGAGGTCTATAATTGTTACTGGTATTTGGCATATCAAATACGACACGGGTAGCATGCCAGGCACTGCCATGTGGGTGGCATACTCTTGTAGTCACCTCTGATCTCCAGCATTTATTGATGAACCGCGTGGCTGGGGCATCAGTTGCCAAAATAACATTTCTTGTACTGCACATTTTATTTTACTTTTTAAAATATTTGAAATTTTCAACTAATTTTATATAAATTATACCCCAATACAGTAGCCTAATAATGAAAAGAGAGAAAATAGATGGTGAATACACAACTCTGAACAGTTTCAGTGTAAAATGATAAATGTGGCAAAAGTGGAAACTTTGTTGACATAGGAGAAATAATAGCCTATTAGTATGCTAACTGTAGAGCAGATTAAGGAAAACTGGGTGATCCTGAAGAGATGTAAAGAAGTTGAGCAGTTGAGGAGAGAGATGTGGCATACAGGGAGTCTGGCTTTGGCTCTAAGACAAAAGTGATATCACCAATAACATCTCCATATGTCCTGTCACATGCTAGTGTAGCCCAAGGGCATCTGCTCATTCCAGGAACATGAAGAGCCTCAAACTATTCCTTCAGGTCATGGGAATGAGGTCTATAATTGTTACTGGTTTTGGCATATCAAATACAGGGGCATATATAAAGGTTGGCTGGAGAGTGTGATATGGAAACTTGTGGAAATTCTCCTGTTTGGTTGCAATTTCTCATAAACCAAAGCCTTATAAAATTTTATAATTTAAAATATTTAAAAATTCTTATAAAACAGGGACTGGAGGCGATAACACAGCAGATAGGGAGTTTGCCTTGCATGCGGCCGACCCGGGTTCGATCCTCAGCATCTCATATTGGTCCCCGAGCACCACCAGGAGTAATTCCTGAGTACAGAGCCAGGAGTAACCCCTGAGCATGGCCGGGTGCTACTCAAAAAGCAAAAAAAAAAAAAAAATTCTTATAAAACAAAAGAAACAAAGCCTTAAAGCCTTCAGCTAATAAAAAGAGAGGAAGTGCTGAATGCTGGGGGAGAGAAGGTATAAAATTTGTTTAGTGAAATAGGATATAAGTGGAACAGGGAAATAAGCAACGACTTCTGGACACATGAGACTAGAAGTTCCTTATTTAAGAAAGAAGCTTTAATAAATTTTTTTCCCTCTAGTCTCAGCTGCCCAGGTATGGTCCTGGATTTGGATTTTGAACAGAATCATGATTTAGCCCAGATTCTTTGTCAACAAAAAGAAAAAAGGTTTTACTTACAAAACAACAAAACCAAACCCCAAAGCTGAGACACATATGTTGCCATATGAAAGGCGAGAATTATAACAATGGTCCACAGGTCTTAGCAGTGCAGACATAAAGAGGTGAGGGATAGTGAGAAATGTGGTATGACAATGGATTTTTATCTTCATGGAGAAGGGTGGATGGAATTGAGAATCAAGAATAAACGAAACAAAGATGTTGGAATGAGATGCTTAAAATTTTGTTTTTGGATGAGTTGGTTAGTGTTGGAGGACGGGTTTAGCTAACCTGGGAGCTTTGTTGTTTTGCCCACTCCCAGCTTAATCTTTTTAAGCCAAGGTTCATTCTAATGAGACCTCTCTTCTATGTAAACACTGCTAGAGGGTGTGGCAGTTACAGAAGTCACCTTGATTGAATAACTTCTGATTTATACATCTACTAAGTCTTCTATGTTTTCTAGATTGGGCATAGCTCCTCTTTATACCCACTGCACCCAGCATGGGACAGTTAGGAATTTACCAGGAGACTACCACCCTGGCTACGTTGAGACTATAGGAAGACTATAGGAAGGATCATACTAGTTTGCTCTAAGCAGGCGAATGTGACCCTTTCAGTACACGAGAACAAGATACTCAGAATCACCCTGGTGCAGATAATAATAAGAAGGACCTTGTGGGTACCATCTAGATTACATGTAGCTCATGAAATTAAGATGTATTACTTTATATCAGCCCCCCTCTCTCTCCAGTGTTTTACATAAGAGATAATCTTGGGATTAGTCCTTGGCATAACCTTTGTTTATACCTGCAATAGGGTGTGGCACTACACTCTGTTTAGAGTTCTTTGTTGACACGACCCTCCCTGGATTACTTTGGTGTATATAAAGGGGACTGACTTGGGGGCCCCTTTAGCCCTTTAGCTTTTGGCTTTGGGCTTTTTTCGCTGTGGCTTTTGGCTCCTCGGCCTTTTGCTTTTGGCTTTTGCCTTTTGCTCTTTGGCCTTTTGCTCCTTCTTCTGGGTAGGACTCAGCTCGGGTGAGATCCTCTCTCTTTGGTGGGAGACTTAGGCTCTTTCTGGTCTATGTTCGGACCAGAGCTAAGAGTTTGTTCATTATATTGGAGTGCTGTGGAAGAGCTTCTGTACTATTAAAAGCCTTTTTTGGAACTGCACTGGACTCGTGAGTTTTCATCTGTTCTCCCAGCGTCCTCCGGAGGTAGAAGAGAACTTCTGCCCTGACACTGTCGGGGACCCCGGTGGCGTTCCCGACAGGTTAGAGTATAGGATCATCCGTATGAGATCCTGAAGCCACCGATTAAGCAGGAGCAGTAAGGGACAATAAATTAAAATAATGAGAAAGGGGAGTGACATGGGGAGATGAGTGACAAAGTAAGGTGGTGGTGCTTTAGTCTTGAGGACAAGATTAACACAGAATTGTAGGTAAAACTTTGTAGATTGGGCTATAGTGGCGACCAGAAGAAAACAGCCTACTTCACATACAAATTAAAGAGGATGAGGTGTGGTACTTAAGCAGTCATCTTTAAGAGGTCTGCAGGGGAAGTTATGTCCTCAGGAGAGCAAAGGATTTGGGGGCAGAAACATTGGTATATAGAATTGCTGAGGGACTAGTGATGGGGATGCTGTTATACTGAGTCGTGGTCTCTTCTAGTGACTGATATAAATGGGTATGAAGAGCATACTGATGATGTCAAAGTAATGGTTTCAAGGGAGTAAAAGCATGTAGTGGGGTTTGGAGGTGGCAATGCCTACAGAAATGTCTGGAGTTCTTTTTTTTTTTTGCTTTTTGGGTCACACCCGGCAATGCTCAGGGGTTTCTCCTGGCTCTGCACTCAGGAATTACTCCTGGCAGTGCTTGGGGGATGATATGGGATGCCGGGGATCAAACCGGGCCCAGCACAGGCCGGCTGCATGCAACACAACCGCCCTACCCGCTGGGCTGCTCGCTCTGGCCCCTGTCTGGAGTACTTGGTCTTCCTCAGTATAAGCTGACAGAGCAGGTGGGTTCACTTATAGAAAAAGTTACTATACAAGAGTTCACTAAAGTTACTTCAGCTCCTCAAATTTACTTATCTTTTAAGAATATATTTTAGGAACCAGAGAGTGAGGGACGATTCCTCTGTTCTGGTTCCTTTCAGTTCTGTGTTGGTTCCTTCTGATGGCTCTGTAGGGCTTCCCTCAAGGGAGGTCTCGTTTCCTGCTGCAGACAGCCAAGCCTTTGATGGAGAGACCTGATAAGAGCAATTCTGACATAGTGGTGGTCTAGAAGTACATGAGAATTTATGGGGAATCGATAAAACATTAAAGGTTAGTATCAAAAGTAGGAATCCAGCTTCAAGTATTTTTTGTTTCTTAAAATTAAAAAAAAAAATTAACTATTTCTTGGGGGCAGCAACTAGACAAATTTTCCAGAGAATTTATTTTTCCTTACTTCCTTCAATCAAATGAGGTGCCCTTTTTTTTTTTTTTTTTTTGAGGGTGGGGTAGAGGGACATCCAGTGATGCTCAGGGATCTCTCCTAATGGAGCTGGGAGGGCCGCCTGGGGGCTAGGAATTAAATCCGGGTGGGCTGTGTGCAAGACAAGCACCTTATTACTCACTGTACTATCGAATGCTTTGACTGATTTTTAAAAAAACACATATTTGGGGCTGGAGTGATAGCACAGCAGGTAGGGCGTTTGCCTTGCACATGGCCGACCTGGGTTCGATCCCCGGCATCCCATATGGTCCCCCAAAGACTGCCAGGAGTAATTCCTGGGTGCAGAGCCAGGAGTAACCCGAGCATTCCTGGGTGTGACCCCCCAAAAAAAGCATATTTCTACTTTTAAAAGTGCATAAGCTACATCCACACACCCCTCACATATTTTATAAATGGTGGTATCTAAGTGAGTTAGGTATTTGATGATCAACATATCCTGGTTAGAGCCTGCAAGCTACCCGTGTCGTATTTGATATGCCAAATACCAGTAACAATTATAGACCTCATTCCCAGACCTGATAGAATGGTTTGAGGCTCTTTATGTTCCTGGAGCAAGCAGGTGCCCTTGGGCTCTACTAGCATGAAACAGGTCATATGGAGATGTTACTGGTGCCCGCTCGAGCAAATCGGCGATGAACGGAAGACAGTGATACAGTGACAGTGATACACTAGTTGGATTTCATTCATCTATAAGACTTTCTTCAGACTAAATAACACTTGTTTAGACTGTAGAATAAACGATAAAGTAAAAAAAAAATGGTAGTACCTGTTAAAAGTATTTTACTATATGGAGTTAAGAACTTGTAAAATGCTACGGAAGAGCCGCTAAAAGTGATTTCCTAAATTATACTCTTGTAATCCTAGTAAATGATTAACAAGGAGGCATACAAAGATTCATCGCAAGATTCTAACTTGGTACGGTAAGATAAGTGCTGTAAGACATCTTTCAAACACAGATCAGAATACTTGAATTTCAGAACATGACATACAGACCTGGTCCAGTGGGCTAAGGCACGTCATCATCTTTGATGTCATCTGCTTTGTCCAGAGAGTTAATTTAACTGCATCAAGATGGTTTAAAAGATACTGATAGGGTTTTTCTCAACCTAGGGTGGCTTTCTTTGGGGGAGTGGGTTATCAAAGTTTCCTAGCTTCATCTCCTGGTGGATCTTTCCTTCCTTCAGAGTTAAATGCTACAATAGTACAGCAGGT
>JAJIBD010012179.1:0-30022 GCA_021461705.1 Cryptotis parvus
GCTGGGCTATCGCTCCGGCCCCCGATTTTTAAATATTTTCTAAGTGGTTGAATTCAGTAGAACCATACAACATTTTCAGAGTTTAGTAAACTAAATATCAGACCTGTTATTTACTAAGCTGACAAGTTGATATTTTTCTTTTTCCTCCCCATGGCATCATTCAGTAAATATTTGTGGAAGGAAGGCTGAGATTTCACACAGAAAACTCTTTCAAAACTTCCCTAGTCCCTGTCCTCAATTCCCTTTACTTAGGTATGTGAGAAACTTAAATGAACAAAGGACTGAAGAACAAGCACTGAATGACTTTTGGAAGGAGCTTATATACAGATTCTCCAAAAAATTCTTTACCTGAGTTTTGCATACATAAAAATTAATCTGGGCTTTGTCACAGGAAAGCCTTACCCTGTTGATGATCTTTTCATAATCTCATAGAGTCTTCCCTATTCTGTGGGGTCCATTCTTTTCTGGGATGGGCCTTAGATTTCCCTTTTGGTGCTTCAGTTTTTCCAAAGAACTCAGGATTTGCATATCAACAGGTTGTGGCCTTCATGCCTTTGGGCTACCTCGGGGCCAGGCAATCTCTTTTTAAGTGTTATTGTTTCGCAAAAGTACTTTACCAGGCCCACTCACCTGCCTGCAACAGATCTGGAAGCCTTCAGCCCAAACTGCAGCTGGTGCGCGGGCAGATAGAATCCCATCTGTGATTCATGCCCCATTGCTAAAGTTGCAGGAATTGTATGAGCCTTTATTTGGCCATAAATCATGAGGCGGTATTTTCTGTACATACTCTCCTGGAGAAATGCTTCTTGTATTCAAGGAACATTTAATACCATTAGAAATACCAATTCCCCAGCTAAGACTAAGGCCTTTTTCTTTCTTGGTTTGGTGACCGGACCCTGCTCCGGGGCCACGCTTGGCTCAGTGCTCAGGGGTCGCTCTTTGAGTCTCTGCTCTGCTAGAGAACCATGTGCACAGCCAGGATTTGAAACTATGGTTTCCCAACCCCAGCTACATGTTAGGCAAGTGTTTGTACCCTCTCTCTCACCACTGGAGAAGTAACTTTTTATTTTTGCTTTATTTTTTTTTTGCTTTTTTGGGTCACACTCGGCAATGCTCAGGGGTGTCTCCTGGCTCTGCAGTCAGGAATTACTCCTGGCGGTGCTCTGGGGACCATATGGGATGCTGGGGATCGAACTCCGGGCGGGCATGGGCCGGCCGCGTGCAAGGCAAGCGCCCTACCTGCTGGGCTATCACTCCGGCCCGGAGAAGTTACTTTAAATGATTTTTTTTTATACTGACTTTTCTTAACTATCCTCAAAACTGAATGTGCCAAAGGTAAAGGAGAACCTTGAAAAACAGGTTGGTAGGTATGTTGCGCCTTTGGCATCATTTAGGCAACAAATCCTTGCTGAAAAGTTAGATCTGCTTGCTCTGTTTAAGAAACTAATGTTTCTTGGGGCCAGAGCCATAGCACAGTGGGTAGGGCGCATGCGGCCGACCTGGGTTCAATCCCTGGCATCCCATATGGTCCCCGAGCACCACCAGGAGTAATTCCTGAGTGCAGAGGCAGGAGTAACCCCTGAGCATTGCCTGGTGTGACCAAAAAAGAAAAGAAAAAAAAACCTAATGTTTCTTTAAATCCATTGCCAAACCACCCTTCTTTCCATCCCAGAACCTCTCTGCATCTCAAATGCTTGAATGACTTCTGAACAATTCAGAAATTAGTTCATGATGAGTTTGGTATACTCTGTACCTTAGTGATGAAGGTTATTCCCAGCTTCCTTAGGAACTATGTCATAGTTAGGAAGAAGCTGTTGTCTGGAAATTGGGCTAATAAAAATTAGCAAACAACCTCTCTATTAGACTTAAGAGATCTCTGTGTCTGTTTCCCACTATAATTTGTTTATGTTTGTTTGTTTGTTTGTTTGTTTTGCTTTTTGGGTCACCCCCAGCGGTACACAGGGATTACTCCTGGCTCTGCACTCAGAAATTACTCCTGGTGTTGCTCAGGAGACCATATGGGATGCCGGGGATTGAACTGGGGTTGGCTGCTTGCAAGACAAATACCCTACTGCTTTGCTATCACTCCAGCCCTGTGTATGATATTTTTTAACCTATGGGTGATATTATAAAAAAAATTTTTTTGTTTATTTGTTTGGGAAACACACCAGACCATGGCAGGGCTTATTCCTGGCTCTGCACTCAGGAATCAGTCTTGGCAGGCTTAGGCTATCATATGAGATTCGGGGATTGAACCAGGGACTGCCACATGTAAGGCAAGCACCTATCCACTCAATCTTTCTGGCCACTAAAATATAACTCTATATATGTATGTATGTATGTATGTATGTATGTATGTATGTATGTATGTATGTATGTATGTATGGTCACAGCCGGCAATACTTAGCAGTTATTCCTGACTCTGCACTCGGAATTGCTCCTGACAGTGGAGAGAGGGGTTGGGGGCTGAAGGGGGAGGGGAGGAAACCATATGGGCTGGTGAGGATGGAACCTGGGTCCGTCGCATGCAAGGCAAATGTCCTAACTGTAAAATATAACTTTTTATTGGGTAAAATATTTAATTGTGGGGAACATGCAGCTTGCTCACAGCTGACCCTAGGGGGTTTTGTTTGTTTGTTTTTTTTGCTTTTTTTTTGGGTCATACCTGGCGGTGCACGGGGGTTACTCCTGGCTCTGCACTCAGGAATTACTCCTGGTGGTGCTCAGGGGACCATATGGGATGCCGAGGATCGAACCCGGGCCCGGCACAGGCCGGCTGCAGGCAAGGCAAACGCCCTACCGCTGGGCTATCGCTCTGGCCCCAGCTGACCCTAGTTTGAACCCTGGTAACCCATATGGTCCCCCAAGCACCACCAGGAGTGATCACTGGGTGTGGCCAAAAAAAAACAACAACAAAAATTAATTAAATTAAAAAATCCCAAGCCAAATCTCTGTCTTCTCTCCCCACTGAGCCCTTCAGACTCCAGTGGTGGAGCTCTCAAATTCAGGGCAGGCCTCAAGTAGGAAAGCGAGTACTTCACACTGACTACGTCCCCACCCCTAACTTAGTTTGTTTTCTTAGGGGGTGCAAGTCAACAGTGCTCAAGGCTTATTCCTTTTTCTTTTTTTTTTCTGAGGAATCACTCCTATTAGTGCTATTTAGGGAGGACCAAACTTAAGTCAGCCACATATAAAGTAAAGCAAGTTTCTTGCTTCTGTACTAAGTCTTTGACCAAAATTTTAAATTTTGTTTGTTTTTAGGACCACACCCAATTGTACTGCTTTCTCTGTGCTCAGGGATCACTCCTGGATCACTCAGAGGACCATATGGGACACGGGTTGGACCCAGCTTAGCTGTGTGTGAGCAAACACCCTATCCACTCTACTATCTCTCTGATTCCTTATTTATTTGTAATTTTTTATTTAGGGATTGTAATTTTAATATTGTTAATAATACAGTATAAGGTAAACAATGTTCTAACAATACATACTATCAGTGTCCTGCCATCAAGGCCTCCCCACACACAACAAGTTTTTGTAGACTTAAAAATTTAATTATTATAGTTTGGGGATAACATACTTACTATAATGTTAATCCTTAGGGGTTTTGTTTGTTTTTGTTCTGGGGTCATTGCTCAGGACTTACTTCTGAATTTGTGTTCAGAGATCACTCCTGGTAGTGCTGGGGATCACATGGGATTTTGGGGTATCAAACCAGGGTTGGCTTCAGGTAATGCAAGTGCCCAACCCACTATTGCTCTGGTCCGTGCTTATGTGTTCATGTATATAGTTACTTCACCTTAGGCTGAAGAGATAGTGCAGTGGTTAAGGCACTTGCTGACCTGGTTCAAGCCCCAGAACTCCGTGTTTAGGAATATTTATAGTCCTTCCTTCCTTCCTTCCTTCCTTCCTTCCTTCCTTCCTTCCTTCCTTCCTTCCTTCCTTCCTTCCTTCCTTCCTTCCTTCCTTCCTTCCTTCCTTCCTTCCTTCCTTCCTTCCTTCCTTCCTTCCTTCCTTCCTTCCTTCCTCCCTCCCTTCCTTCCTTCCTTCCTCCCTCCCTCCTCCTCCCTTCCTCCCTTCCTCCCTTCCTCCTCCTCCCTTCCTCCCTCCCTTCCTCCTCCCTCCCTCCCTCCCTTCCTCCTTCCTCCCTTCCTCCCTCCCTCCCTCCCTCCTTCCCTCCCTCCCTACCTCCCTCCCTTCCTCCCCTCCCTCCCTCCTTCCCTCCCTCCCTCTCTCCCTCCCTTCCTTCCTTCCTCCTTTCTCTCTTCCTCCCTCCCTCCTACCTCCCTTCCTCCCTCCTCGCTTCCTCCCTGCGCCTCCTGCCTTCCTGCCTTCCTGCCTTCCTGCCTTCCTTCCTTGTTTTTGGGCCATACCTGGCAATGCTCAGGGATCACTCCTGGGGAACTTTAGGAATATATGTAGTGCCAAAAATAAAACCCAGGTCAATTGCGTGCTCTGGCGCCTGGTTATTTTCTTCTTACATCTCGTGTATTCTTATTTTTTCTTTATAATGACTGAATTTACATGAGGTTTTTCTTAAAGTTTTCCCACCTCTTCTCTTCCATTTGTTTTTTTTTTTTTTAATTTAATTTTATTATTCCCCCCCAAATATTATTACACCATCTTAGACATACAATTGAAAGATGCTCATGTAGAGTTTTGGTTCTACAGTGTTCCAACACCCATCCCTCCACCCAAACCCATCTCCCATCACCAATGTCCCCACCTCCCTCCCCCTCCCACACCTCAACTACTTGGCGGGTTCTGTATGTCATTTCTCTCCTCTTTATCTCTCCCTCCCGCCAAACTTTCCTGCTCTTCGTGGAATGCAGTGCATTAAAAGACATTACTGTTTCCACTATTTTAATGGACCGAGCAGCCACAAGAGGCCGCGCGACCTGGGCTCAAACTGGTTTTGCTCTGTTAATCTGGTCGTGAGGCAGTTTCCCAGAGTCCAGACAACGAAAATGGTGGCTAGTGTGATGAGCGAGTCTCATCCGGCTGCTTCCAGAACCCCCAGAGGTGATGGGCCCACTCCCAAAACCCATCTGTCCTCCTGGGGGCCCCATAGTTAGCTGGGCCCGGGGGTGAGCCGAGTTCCAGCCTCCCCAGGCGCTTGTGAGGCTCTTCATGCTATGGCTGGTGGCCCGAGGGCAGCTCCTGGGCTGGGCCACCAGGCTCGGCAAAATGGAGGGGGAATGGCCGACCCCTGACTCCATCTGATGAATTCCCAGTGAATCCTGCTTCTGGGAGCCGCCTACCTGGGCTCGAAACTGGTTTTGCTCTGTTAATCTGGTCGTGAGGCAGTTTCCCAGCATCCGGACAGCGAAAATGGTGGCTAGTGTGATGGGCGAGTCTCATCCGGCTGCTTCCGGGACCCCCAGAGGTGATGGGCCCATTCCCAAAACCCATCTGCCCTCCTGGGGGCCCCCATAGTAAGCTGGGGCCGGGGGTGAGCCGAGTTCCAGCCTCCCCAGGTGCTTCTGAGGATCTTCATGCTATGGCTGGTGGTCCTGGGGCAGCTCCTGGGCAGGGCCACCAGGTTCGACAAAATGGAGGGTGGGAATGGCCGACCCCTGACTCCATCTGACGAATTCCCAGTGATTCCCGGTTCTGGAAGCCGCCTACCTGGGCTCGAACTGGTTTTGCTCTGTTAATCTGGTCGTGAGGCAGTTTCCCCAACGTCTGGACAGCGAAAATGGTGGCTAGTGTGATGGGCGAGTCTCATCCGGCTGCTTCCAGGACCCCCAGAGGTGATGGGCCCCCCCCCAAAACCCATCTGCCCTCCTGGGGCCCCATAGTCAGCTGGGCCCGGGGCGAGCCGAAGTTCTAGCCTCCCCAGGTGCTTGTGAGGCTCTTCATCTCCATTTGTTTTTGTTGTTATTGCATGACTAGGGAATGCACACACTTTGTTGTGCCTGGCTTGTGGGACCGTTTCGGGATTGAATTCATGACAACAGGCCTGCAAGTAGCTGCTCTACCACTGAGCCCAATTCTCAGGGCCCTTTAAATTATGTATTCTTGGAGCCGGAGCTATAGCATAGCAGGTAGAGAGTTTGCCTTGCACTCGGGTTGGAGCCCTGGCATCCCACATGGTCCCCTGAGCACTGCTAGGAGTAATTGCTGAGTGCAGAGCCAGGAGTCACCCTGAGCATTGCCAGATGAAAGCAAATAAAAACCAAAAAAATTTTGTATCCTTAGTGATAGTTAAAATTGGTAAGTACATTGGGGTAGAGATAGTACAGTGGGTAGGGCATTTTCCTTCACATGGTTTGCTTCCCTGCATCCCATATGATCCTCTGAGCACCTCCAGAAGTAATTCCTGTGTGCAGAGCTAGGAGTAACCCCTGAGTATCGCCAGGTGTGACCTCCCAAAAAAATGTCGATGTGAGGAGTAAAGGACTTTGATTTATGGCTGGTGGGAATGTTGACTGGTCCAGCCTTTCTGGAAAACAGTATGGACAGGCCCCAAAACATCTAGGAATTGAGCTTCCATTTGACCCAGCAATATATGTTGCACTCCACTTCTTGCAGTATACCCCAAGGACCTAATGACAAAATGGAGAAAAGACTTGTATCACTTGTCTTCCCGTTGTTCATCGATTTGCTCGAGAGGGCACCAGTAACAACTCCATTCATTGGGAATGGTGGCCATTATTGTTACTGGTTTGGCATACTGAATACACCACGGGTAGCTTGCCAGGCTCTGCCATGGCTCTGGGTTCATCCCAGGGGACCCAGTCTTTTTCTATGTCAGATCATCAACCATCCAGGGCCCATGGGGCAGAGCTCTGGGTGTAGACAAGCCTGTCTCCTATCTACCACCTGCCAACGCAGCCAAGCACCACAGCCAAACCTGCAACACCTTGAGTTAATAAAGTCTTTGTTAAATTTAAATATATATGACTAGAATGATACTTCACCAGCCAACAAGATTGTATTTTTTTTTTTTTGCTTTTTTGGGTCACACCTGACAATGCTGAGGGGTTACTCCTGGCTCGTCACTCAGGAATTACTCCTGGTGGTGCTAGGGGGACCATATGGGATGCCAGAGATCGAACCCGGGTCGGCCGTGTGCAAGGCAAATGCCCTATCCGGCTGTGCTTTCGCTCCAGCCCCCAACAAGTTTGCATTAAATTGGCATTTGTTAAGTTTATACCACCCATGAAAAGACAAATGCTTTCCTTTTGCACTTAACAGGTCTTCCCTTGCCGGGAACGCCGCCGGGGTCCCCCAACAGTGTCAGGACAGAAGTTCTCTTTTACCTCCAAGGACGCCGGGAGAACAGATGAAAACTCACGAGTCCAGTACAGTTCCAAAAAGGCTTTTAATAGTACAAAAAAGCTCTTCCACAGCACTCCAATACAATGAACAAACTTTAGCTCTGGTCCGAACTTAGACCATACAAAAGAGCCTAAGTCTCCCACCAAAGAGAGAGGATCTCCCCCGACCTGAGTCCTACCTAGAAGAAGCAAAAGACCAAAGAGCAAAAAGTCACAGGAGCCAAAAGCTGAAAGCTAAAAGGCCCAATAGGTGAAAAGTGAAGGGGCCTCAAGTCAGCCCCTTATATACACCAAAGTAATCCAATAGGGAGGGTCATGTCAACAAAGAACCCACAAGGTCCTTCTTATTATTATCTGCACCAGGGTGATTCTGAGTATCTTGTTCTCGTGTACTGAAAGGGTCACACTCGCCTGCTTAGAGCAAACTAGTATGATCCTTCCTATAGTCTTCCTATAGTCTCAACGTAGCCAGGGTGGTAGTCTCCTGGTAAATTCTAACTGTCCCACGCTGGGTGCAGTGGGTATAAAGAGGAGCTGTGCCCAATCTAGAAAACATAGAAGTCTTAGTAGATGTATAAGTCAGAAGTTATTCAATCAAGGTGACTTCTGTAACTACCACACCCTCTAGCAGTGTTTACATAGAAGAGAGGTCTCATTAGAATGAACCTTGGCTTAAATAAGATTAAGCTGGGAGTGGGCAAAACAGCAAAACTCCCAGAATAGTTAAACCTGTCCTCCAACATTCCCTCACACACCCAGATCTATAAGTGGCCACCCTCTATTTAGATTCTGGTTAGTTCTAGGTCAAACAGAAGGTGACAAGGTCTAGTCTAGATAATGCAGACTGTGGAGGAACCAATTCTGACCCCTCTGATTTGCTGGTTTCAATGAGACCTCACAGGAAATGGGATACAAAAAAAGAAACCAGATTTTTTAATCACTGGCCAAATGTCAATTTTTCTTTTTTCTTTCTTTTCTTTTTCTTTTTTTTTTTTTTTGCTTTTTGGGTCACACCCGGCATTGCTCAGGGGTTACTCCTGGCTCTGCACTCAGGAATTACTCCTGGCGGTGCTCAGGGGACCATATGGGATGTCGGGAATCAAACCCGGGCCGTCATGGGTCGGCTGTGAGCACGTGCAAGGCAAACACTCTACCCGCTGGGCTATCACTCTGGCCCCTGTAGCTCCTTTCTGATTCTGATATTGGGGAGTTAGAATAGCCTGAATTCGAGGTTCACAAAGGGGGTTGTAAGGCTCCTGTAGGGAGGGAAACTTTGGTCGCCTAGGCCTAGGAACCTGACTGCCTTTTTACTTAGTAGATCTAATTTCTTATGGAGATCACTAATTTCTCTCCAGAGCGCTGCCTCAGGTGAAGGCGCCTCTATTTCTGTATCAGAATTAAAACTACCATCCTTCGAGGCTGCCTGCTGTTGTTTCGGCATTAGAATTTACCATGGCAGGTAATGCTGACAATGGCTCTCTAGGGGGTAATTCAAACTGAGGTGCAGGCAGAGGTACTAGGGGTGGGGGAGAGAGGAGGGAGTTGGGTGAGAAGAAATTAGGTCCTCCTCCTCTGAATCAGATTCAAACGGCATTAAAGCCAAATTAATGCAAGCCTATGCACCCCATTCTTCAGCGGGGATTATTTCCCCTTTCCTATGGGCATGCCTTAAATCCTTCCCAATCTTTTTCCATACTTTTAGGTTGAACTGTTCCCTGCTCTCTGGTTCAAACTAGTAGCAATGCTTCTGTACTCTCTTAAGGAGACCTTTTTTTTTTTTTTTGGCAGTAAGTGTCCCATTTTTTTTTAAATATTTTATTACACCGCCATGTGACTACAACCACAAAGATGTTCATGTTTGGGTTTCCGTCATACAGTGTTCCAGCACCCATCCCCTCCACCAGTGCCCATCTCCCACCACCAATGTCCCCACTTCCCTCCCCCTCCCCAGCCTGCCTCTATGGCAAGCTCTTTATCTCTTCTCTCTCTCTCTCTTTCTCTCTTCTCTTACACATTGTGGATTGCAATACATACATTTAGAGATTATCATGTATATCTTTTTCCTATATTCAATGCTCAGTTCTAGGCTGGCATTATCACTTTTGACAAATATTAGCACACTGTTCCCTTCTCTGTCTTACCTAACCACTGATTCCCCATGTTTGTGGTAGATTCCACCTTCTTTTTTTAATTGAAAGATGCTCCCGTAGAGCTTTGGTTCCACAGTGTTCCAACATGCACCCTCCACCCAAACCCATCTCCCATCACCAATGTCCCCCGTCTCCCTCCCCCTCCCGCACCTCAACCACCTGGCGGGTTCTGCATGTCACTTCCTTCCCTCCCTACATCTCCCTCCCAAAAAACTTTCCTGCTCTTCGTGGAATGCGGTGCACCAAAAGACATCACTGTTTTACTATTTTAGTGGACCGCGGCCGGCTGCGGCGCAACCTGGGCTCGAACTGGCTTTGCTCTGTTGATCTGGTCGTGAGGCAGTTTTGCAGTGTCCGGACAGCAAAAATGGTGGCTAGTGTGATGGGTGAGTCTCATCCGGCTGCTTCGGGACCCCCAGAGGCGCGGGCCCACTCCCAAAACCCATCTGTCCTCCCTCGGGGTTCCATGGTCAGCTAGGCCCGGCGCGAGCCGAAGCGCTTAAGGAGACCTTTTAAAACATTCTCTTTCAACGGCAGTCCAGCTGCCTTAGTGAGAATCATAAGCGTATCAGTATACGTATCTAACCGTAACGTGGAGTTTCCCATTGCAATAAAATTACTCCACCTTCCAGGAGGCTATGCAAACCCTGTGCAACTTATTTCCTCCTATTCCCACCCATAACCTTAACCAGTGTCTCACCTTCAGGCCTGCCCCACATTGGGCGCCAGATGAAGCAGGAATGTTCCATTGGGTCGGTGGTGCAAAGATGAGACTCCAGGCACAAGACGTATTTCCATTAATATTTTTAATAATCACCAGCCGGAGGGGCGGCAGCTCTCATCTTGGCCGACTTGAGATGACTGACCTGAGCTGACTGACTCTCAAAGGCCCCAACTTCCTTATATGGCAACACAACAAAGGGCAGTACAACTTAGAGTTAAGTTTACATAATTGACAATACAAGGAAATTTTACATTTTTACCATAGGATTTATGGTGATAGGGAGGAGACAAGCAGGGTCCAGAAACCTTCAGGAGGTGCTATCTCAGTGAGGTGAGATAAGCAAAAGAATGCAACAGTTTGTTAACTTAGCCTTCCTAAATTGCCCCAGAAGACAAGGTCTTGTTCATAAGACTCCATCTAGGGCTAATTAGAGCCAACAAGGGAAAGTGCAGAGAAATGACCTAGGATAGCCTTGTCTGTGTAACTGCAATTTGATTAACAGTCTCACTAGGGAATTCTACATACTAACTCTATTGGGAGACAGTCTTCCAGAACACCCCATGTATCTGTTAACAGGCAGTATGCATCAGACCTTTCTTTGCATATCCTTAGATCTACTTACTGCTACACAGCTGTAGACCTATCTTTCCACATTCTCACTCAAAGTCAGCCAGCATTTGTGCCACTTGGCTAATGTTTGGTGTTATTAGAACGATGTCATCAGCGAAGTGGAGGTGGTTTAGTTGCCAGCCGTCTATCTTCACTCCCATTTCTTCCCATTCTAATTGTTGCATGATGTTCTTGAGGGTGGCACTGAAGAGTTTTTGGTAAAATGGTATCACCCTGCTGAACCCTGGGCTTTTGACATCAATGATCACTTCCTTGTAGAATGGTGAGATCCTGGTGGTGAATCCATGTTGGAGGACATGTTTAGCTAATCTGGGAGTTTTGTTGTTTTGCTCACTCCCAGCTTAATCTTATTTAAGCCAATGTTCATTCTAATGAGATCTCTCTTCTATGTAAACACTGCTAGAGGGTGTGGCAGTTACATAAGTCACCTTGATTGAATAACTTCTGACTTATACATCTACTAAGACTTCTATGTTTTCTAGATTGGGCACAGCTCCTCTTTTATACCCACTGCACCCAACGTGGGACAGTTAGAATTTACCAGGAGACTACCACCCTGGCTACGCTGAGACTAAAGGTAGACTATAGGAAGGATCATACTAGTTTGCTCTAAGCAGGCGAGTATGACCCCTTTCAGTACATGAGAACAAGATACTCAGAATCACCCTGGTGCAGATAATAAGGACCTTGTGGGTACCATCTAGATTACATGAAGCTCATGAAGTTAAGATGTATTACTTTATATCAGCCCCCCTCTCTCTCCAGTGTTTTACATAAGAGATAATCTCAGGATTAGTCCTTGGTGTAACCTTTGTTTATACCTGCAATAGGGTGTGACACTACACTCTGTTCAGGGTTCTTTGTTGGCATGACAACCTCCCAAATGGGTTACTTTTGGTGTATATAAGGGGCTGACTTGAGGCCCCTTCACCTTCACCCTTTTGCCTTTTGGTTCCCTCAGCCTTCAGCTTTTTGGCTCCCATGCGGCTTTTGGCTTTTGGCTTTTGGCCTTTTGCTCTTTGACCTTTTGCTCCATCTTCTAGTGCTGTGGAAGAGCTTTTGTACTATTAAAAGCCATTTTTGGAACTGCACCAGACTCGTGAGTTTTCATCTGTTCTCCCGGCGTCCTCGGAGGTAGAAGACAACCTCTGTCCGGACACTGTCGGGGACCCGGTGGCGTTCCCGACAAATCCATAATACAGTTCACAAAGGATCTTGATGTATTGGGTTTGAACGCCCTGTTTGACTTATGATTATATGGTTTAGCAATTTCAACTGAGTATCAGAAAAATATAAAATCTTTAAATTAAAGAGATATATGTACCACAGTGTTAACTGTAACATTATTTATAATAGCTAACATGAAAATAACCTAAATGCCAATGAATAAATTAATAATGATGTGGTATACATACATGATAGAATACTGTTCAACTATTAAAAAGATGAAATGTTGCTGTTAGCAGCAAAATGAAAGGAATCTGGGATTATGCAGAAGAATCAGAAGTAGACCTATTTATGCCATATAAGGAAACAAAGTCAATGAGAGGACAAAACAAAATGGAAATAAACAGGTGGACAATGACAACAAAACTGAAATTACCAAAGGGGAAGAGGAGATTTAATGAAGGTGGTGAAGTCTCTATATAATAAAGAAAACATGAATGGCTTTACTAATAATTTTTTAAAAGAAGGGTCTGGAAAGTGTACAGGGATTAGAGAGTACAGGGCCTGTGGCCAACCATGATTTGATGCCCAGCACTGCATATGGTCTCCTGAGCACTGCCAGGAGTCACCTCTGAGTACAGAGGTCGGAATATCCCATGGGCAGTGCCCAATCTCCCCAAAAAAGAAGAGACACCCAACTTTGGTGTTTTCCCAGGACTTTCATGGGGGGCACACTCAGGTGCTTAACTGTTGCAGGACTCCTAAGGGCCGCTGCATCTGCTCTGGATTGCCTCCCGCAAATCACTCCGTAGATAAGGGGGTAGTTTAAATGTGGCAGTTTATCTGACCATGTATGCTGTACTAGCTGGTATAAATATTCTCCCATGCTATCACAATCATCGTGGGACTAGCTAGATCTTACCAGCATATTAGCCTGGCCCCTCGTAGGACACGTAAGTAATTAGACCAGAGAGAAATGCTGTTTGCTTCCAAACAAACAAGCATGGCTCCCTGATAAAATATAAAACTACAATGAAGTAGAGGAGACTTGTGAAGGCTTGGAGAAATATTTAACTGGCATTGGTGTTGGTCTTTGGTACAGTGACATGCCATCCTCAGAAACCCCCTTCTCTACATTTCAAAGGCCTTCCCGGCTCAAAACATTAGCACAGTAAAGGCCCTAGGTGAGATGCAGGGAGGGGATTACCTGAGGGCATTGGACCCTCCCTGCTTTCCATAACAATGGGAGGAAGGTCTGAGTTGCAGGGGGTATAAACTAGCCGGTTCCCCCTCTCCCGGTCTTCTTCCGGTGGGATCTCGCCTTGTGAGCGTTTATTCCCCTTGGAAGTTTTACACGTGGTGGTACGCCATCTTGGCCTACACGTGGCTGGGGTTCTAGCCTGGAATCCTAAGCATCGGGTTTTTCCTTTTGCTGATTTGTATGTCTGAACCTGTGATAAGTAAAGCCTTTTTAAAAACTGCATCGGATTCCTGAGTGTTCATCCATTCCTCGCCGGCCCCGGAGGTAGAAGGGAACTTCGCTTCCCGGCACTGTCGGGACCCCGGCGGAGCGCCCGACACTTAACTACCACTGGGAAGATACTATATATTCCTGTACATTCCATTGAATCCTTTAGCCTCTATACTATGCTTCTGATTCAGGAAAAATAGGTTCAAACTCACTTATTATTGTGGATGGAGATATAGTACCACAGGTATGTCGGGAACGCCGCTGGGGTCCCCCGACAGTGTCAGGACAGAGGTTGTCTTCTACCTCTGAGGGCGCCGGGGAGAAAGATGAAAACTCATGAGTCCGGTGCAGTTCCAAAAAATGGCTTTTAATAGTACAAAAGCTCTTCCACAGCAATCCAATATTGTCGGGGCGCTCCGTCGGGGATCCCCGACAGTGCCGGAAGCAAGTACCCTTCTACCTCCGAGCCGGGCGAGGAATGGATGAACACTCAGGAATCCGATACAGTTTTAAAAGGCTTTACTTATCACAGGTTCAGACATACAAATCAGCAAAAGGAAAAACCCGATGCTTAGGATTCCAGGCTAGAACCCCAGCCACGTGGTAGGCCAAGATGGCTACCACCACGTGTAAAACTTCCAAGGGGAATAAACGCTCACAAGGCGAGATCCCACCGGGAAGAAGAAGCCCGGGAAAGCGGGAACAGGCAAGTTTATACCCCCCCGCAACTCAGACCTTCCTCCCATTGTTATGGAAAGCAGGGAGGGTCCAATGCCCTCAGGTAGTCCCCTCCCTGCATCTCACCTAGGGCCTTTACTGTGCTAATGTTTTGAGCCGGAATGCCTTTGAAATGTAGAGAAGGGGGTTTTGAGATGGCATGTCACTGTACCAAAGATCAACACCAATGCCAGTTAAATATTTCTCCAAGCCTTCACAAGTCTCCTCTACTTCATTGTAGTTTTATATTTTATCAGGGAGCCATGCTTGTTTGTTTGGAAGCAAACAGCATTTCTCTCTGGTCTAATTACTTACGTGTCCCTACGTGGCCAGGCTAATATGCTGGTAAGATCTAGCTAGTCCCACGATGATTGTGATAGCATGGGAGAATATTTATACCAGCTAGTACAGCATACATGGTCGGATAAACTGCCACATTTAGACTACCCCCCTTATCTACAGAGTGATTTCGCGGGAGGCAATCCAGAGCAGATGCAGCGGCCCTTAGGAGTCCTGCAACACAATATAATAAACAAACTCTAGCTCTGATCCGAACTTAGACCATGCAAAAGAGCCTAAGTCTCCCACCAAAGAGAGAGGATGTCACCCGAGCTGAGTCCTACCCAGAAGGAGCAAAAGGCCAAAGAGCAAAAGGCCAAAGCCAAAAGCCAAAAGCCGCAGGGAGCCAAAAGCTGAAGGCTGAGGAACCAAAAGGCAAAAGGTGAAGGGGCCTCAAGTCAGCCCCTTATATACACCAAAGTAATCCAATCGGGAGGTTGTCATGCCAACAAAGAACCCTAAACAGAGTGTAGTGCCACACCCTATTGCAGGTATAAACAAAGGTTACACCAAGGACTAATCCGAGATTATCTCTTATGTAAAACACTAGAGAGAGAGGGGGCTGATATAAAGTAATACATCTTAACTTCATGAGCTTCATGTAATCTAGATGGTGCCCACAAGGTCCTTATTATTATCTTCACCAGGGTGATTCTGAGTATCTTGTTCTCATGTACTGAAAGGGTCATACTCGCCTGCTTAGAGCAAACTAGTATGATCCTTCCTATAGTCTTCCCTTTAGTCTCAGCGTAGCCAGGGTGGTAGTCTCCTGGTAAATTCTAACTGTCCCATGTTGGGTGCAGTGGGTATAGAGAGGAGCTGTGCCCAATCTAGAAAACATAGAAGTCTTAGTAGATGTATAAGTCAGAAGTTATTCAATCAAGGTGACTTCTGTAACTGCCACACCCTCTAGAAGTGTTTACATAGAAGAGAGATCTCATTAGAATGACCCTTGGCTTAAATAAGATTAAGCTGGGAGTGAGCAAAACAACAAAACTCCCAGATTAGCTAAACATGTCCTCCAACACAGGTAGGGTTATGACATTGCACAAAGTCAACCCAAATTTGATACCCAGCATCCCATATGGTCCCCAGACCCCAACCAGGAGTGATCCCTGAGTACAGAACCTGCGGAGCGTGGAGCACAGAACAAAACAAAACAAGTCACTCATTCTTTTTTTTAATATTTTATTATACCACCATTAGATATACAATTACAAGATGTTCATGTTTGAATTTTGGTTCTACAGTGTTCCAACACCCATCCCTCCCCCTGCCCATCTCCCATCACCAAGGCCCCAACCTCCCTCCCCCTTCCCCCCAGCCTGCCTCCATGGCAGGTTCTTTATCTCCTTTCTCTCTTTCTATCTCCTTCTGCTTCCCTTTCTCACACATTGTAGATTGTACTATACTCTAGAACATGATTGGTTCCACTAGTTTGATGTACTGAGTCCTGACCATGAAAATGGTGACCATTATGGTGAGTGAGTCTCATCTGGCTCTTTCCGAGGCCCTACAGAGGTAATGGGCCCACTCCCAAAACCCATCTTGCCTCCTGTGAGCCTCCTGGTCAGCTGAGCTAGGAGAGAGCCAGATGGCAGCTCCCCTCTGTGTGTCCGAGTCTCTGAATCATGGCCGAGAGCCCTGAGGCAGTTCGTAGGTGGGGCCGCCAGGCCTCTGGGACAGGTCAGAGAGAGGAATGGGGACCCCAGCTCCATCTCCAGGAACACCTGGTGACTTCCGTCTCCGAGAGTCTCATACCTGGGCTCGAACTCCGGTGATCTGAGCTGGTCTTAATACCAGCATCTCTCTTGCATGGTTTCTGATGAGCTGTGGGGTCTGGAATGTGATAATGGCAGCTCTTCTGGTGAGTGCATCTCATCCGGGTGCTTCCGCGCCCTACAGAAGTGATGGGCCCACTCCCCAAACCCATCTTTCCTCTAGGGAGCCTCATGTTCAGCTGAGCTAGGGGAGAGCCGGATGGCAACTCTCCCTGTGCGCCTGAGTCTCTCATCTTTCTCTCTATCTCTATTTCTGGCACTGTATTTCTCAGTCTCTGTTCCTACACATTGTGACTTGCCTTACGGTTTATGATACTATTATCTATATGTATAAGGAGGGCACATGCATTCAGACAGGTAGCCCTCACCCTAGGCCAGCCCTCCCACTAGCCCACCCTCCCACTAGCCCACCCTCACCCTAGCCCAGCCCTCACCCTAGCCCAGGCCCTCACCCCTAGCCCACCTTCACCGTAGCCCAGCCCTAACCCTAGGCAGCCCTAACCCTATGCACCCCTAATCCTAACACAGCCCTAACTAGCGAAACCCTAACCCTAGCCAGTGCTAAACCTAGCCAGCCCTAACCCTAGCAAGCCCAAACCCTAGCCAGCCAAAACCCTAGCCAGCCCAAACCCTAGCCCAGCTCTAACCCTAGAGCAGCCCTAACCCAAGCCCAGCACTAACCCTAGCCCAGCCCTAACCATAGCCAGCCCTAACCCTAGGCAGCCCTAAACCTAACCAGCCCTAACCTAGCCAGCCCTAACCCTAATCAGCTCTAACCCTATCCCAGCCCTAAACCTAGCCAGCCCCTCACCCTAGGCCAGCCACACCATAGGCGAGACCTCACCAGAGGCCAGCACTTACCCTAGGCCAGCCATCACACTAGGCCAGCCCGCAACATAGGCAGCCCAGCCCTCACCCAAGCCCAGCCCTCACCCAAGCCCAGCCCTCACCCTAGCCCAGCACTCACAGTAGCCGAGAACTCACCCTAGCCCAGCCCTTACCCTAGCACAACCCTCAGCCTAGCCAGCCCTCACATGAGCCTAGCCCTCACCCTAGCCCAGCCCTAACCTAACCCAGCCCTAAACCTAGGCAGCACTAACCTTAGACAGGCTTGAAGTAGGAAGCCAAATCCTAGCCAGCCCTCATCCTAACCAGCCCTATCCCTAGCCAGGCCTATCACTACCAGCCCTGACAAGAGCCCAGCTGTAACCAGAGTGGAGCCCTAACCCTAGTCCAGCCCTAACCCTAGCCAACCCTAACCCTAGCCAACCCTAAACCTAGCCAGTCCTAAACCTAGCCAACCCTAACCCTAGGTTGCCGTAACCCTAGCCAGCCCTAACCCTAGCCAGCCCGCACACTAGCAAGCCCTAACCCTAGCCCAGCCCTAACCCAGGCCCAGCCCAAACCCTAGCCCAGCCCTAACCCTAGCCCAGCCCTAACCCTAGCCCAGCCCTAACCCTTGCTCAGCCCTAACCCTAGCAATCCATCCCTAACCCTTGCCACCCAGCCTAAACATAGCCTCACAGCCCTAACCCTAGCCGCCAGACAAAACCTAGCCTCCTCGCCTAAGCCTAGCCCCAGAGCCAAAACCCTAGCCGCCAGCCCTAACCCTAGCCCAGCCCTAACCCTAACCCAGCCCTAACTCTAGCCCATCCCTAACCCTAGCCCAGCTCTAACTCTTGCCCCCAGCCCTAACCCTAGTCCCCCAGCCCTAACCCTTGCCGCCCAGCCTAAACATAGCTGCACAGCCCTAACCCTAGCCGCCAGACAAAACCCTAGCCTCCTCGCCCTAAGCCTAGCCCCGAAGGCGAAACCCTAGCCGCCCAGCCCTAATCCCTAGCCACCCAGCCGGTAGGCGCCAGCCCTAACCCTAGCCGCCCAGCCGAAAGCCTAGTGGCCCAGACCTAACCCTAGCCACCCAGCCCTAACCCTAGACACCCAGCCGTAACCCTACTAGCCCAGCCAAAACTCTAGCCTCCCAGCCCTAACTGTACGCCGAAACCCTAGCTGCCAACCCTAACTCTAGCCAACAACCCCTAACTCCAGCTGAGCAGCCCTAACACTAACAGCTCAGTCACAACCCTAGCTACTCAGCCCTAAACCTAGCTGCCCACCCGAAACTCTAGAAGCTGATCCCTATCAGTAGGAGCCCAGCCGAACCCTAGCCGACCAGCCCTAACTGTAGCCGCCCAGCCGAAACACTAGTCGCCCAGCCAAAACCCTAGGGACCCAGTCGAATGCTAGCCACCAGCCCTAACCGTAGCTGCCAGTCAAAACCTGAGCCACCCAGCCCTAACCCTAGTTGCTCAGCAAAACCCAGCCACACAGCCATAACCCTAGCCACCTAGCAGAAACCCTAGCCACCAGCCCTAACCCTAGCCATCATGCACTAACCCTAGCTGCCCAGATGAAACCCTAGCGCCCAGCTCTAACCCTAGCCGTCGAGCCAAACAGCCGAAACATTAGCTACCCAGCCCTAACCCTAGATGCCCAGTGGAATCCCTAACGGCCCAGCCCTAACCCTAGCCACCCAGCCCTAAACCTAGCCGCCCAGTCCTAACCCTAGCCCCCAGTCCTATCCCTAGCTACCCAGCCCTAACCCTAGCCGTCAGCCCTAACACTAGTCGCCTAGCCCTAACTCTAGCCGCCCAACCCTAACCCTTGCCACCCTACCGAAACCCTAGCTGCACAGACCTAACCCTAGACACCCAGACGAAACCCTAGCCCCCCAGTCCTAACCTTAGATGCCCAGCCCTCACCCTAGCTGTCCATTTGAAACCATAGCGCCCAGCCATAACCATAGCTGCCCTGCCGAAACCGTAGCCGACCAGCCCCTCATCCTTGCCACCCAACCCTAACTCAAGCCGCCCAGGCGAAACCTTTAGCCACCCAGCCCTAACCCTAGCTGCCCATTCAAAACTCTAGCCGCCGAGCCCTTACCCTATCGCCCAGCCGAAACCCTAGCCAGACAGCCCTAACTCAAGTCGCCCAGGTGAAACCCTAGATGACCAACCTTAACCCAAGACGCCCAGATGAAATCCTAGCCGCTCAGCCTAACACTAGCTGCCCGTATTACCCTGGCTGCCCAGCGAAACCCTAGATGCCCAGCCCTACCCTAGCCGCCTGCCCTAACCCTAGTCCCACAGCACTAACCCTAGCCACCAAGGTATAACCCTACCTGCCAGCCCTACCCTAGCCGCCCAGCTCTAACCCTAGCCACCCTGCCCTAACCCTAGCCACCCTACCGAAACCCTAGCTGCACAGACCTAGTCCCACAGCACTAACCCTAACCACCAAGGTATAACCCTACCTGCCAGCCCTACCTTAGCCACCCAGCTCTAACCCTAGCCACCCAATCCTAACCCTAGCCACTGAGCCCTAACCCTAGCTGCAAGCCCTAACCCTAGCAGCACAACCCTATCTGAGCCGCCTAGCCCTATCCCTAGCCGCCCAGGCCTAACCCTAGCAAACCAGCCCTAACCCTGTCCTCCCAGCCCTACCCTAGATGCCCAGCCCTAATCCTAGCCACCAGCTCTAACCCTAGCCACCCAGCCCTAATCCTAGTGGCACAACACTAACCCGAGCCACGCAGCCCTAAACCTAGCCGCGCAGCCCTAACCGTAGCTGCCAGGGCTCTAACCCTAGCCGCACAGAGCTAACCCTAGCTGGCCAGCCGAATCCCTAGTGCCCAGCAGAAATCCTAGCCGCCGCCCTAACACTAGCCACCCAGCCGAATCCCTAGCCGTCCAGCCAAAGCCTAGCTGCCCAGCCCAAACCCTAGCTGCCCAGCACTAACATAGCTGCCCTGCCAAACCCTAGCCTCCCAGCCCTAACCCTAGCACACAGCCCAAACCCTAGCCTCCCAGCCCTATCTATAGCGGCCTAGCCCTAATCCTAGCCGACAGCCCTAACTCTAGCCGCCCATTCGAAATCCTAGCTGCCCAGTGCTAATGTAGTCACCCAGCCGAAACCGTAGCTTCCCAGCCCTAACCCTAGCCACGCATCGGAAACCCTAGACGCCCAGCCAAAACTATAGCAGCCTAGTCGTAACCCTAGCCAGCCATAACCCTAGCCCAGCCCTAAACATAACCCAGCCCTAACCCTAGACCAGTAATAACCCTAGAGCAGCCCTACCCATCCCAGCCCTAACCTTAGCCAGCCATAACCCTAGCCAGCCATAACCCTATCAACCCAAACCCAAGCCCAGCCCTAACCCTAGCCCAGCCCTAACCCTAGCCCTAACCCTAGCCCAGCCCAAACCCTAGCTGCCTAGCCTTAACACTAGCCGCTCTGCTCTAACCCTAGTTGCCCAACCCTAACCCTAGCCGTCCAGCCCTAGCCCTGCAGCCATGCCGAAACCCTAGCTGCCCAGGCCTAACCCTAGCTACCCAGACGAAACCCTAGCCGCTGAGCCCTAACCCTAGGCCCAACCCTAACCCTAGCCGCCCAGCTGAAACTGTAGCCGCCTGCCCTAACCCTAGCTGCTCAGTGGAAACCAGGCCTCCCAGCACTAACCCTAGTCGCCCAGCCCTAACAGTAGCCTCTCAGGCCTCACCGTAGCTGCCCAGTTGAACCATAGCAGTCCAGCCATAACGCTAGCCACTGGCCGAAAACCTAGCTGCCCAGCCCTAACTTGCCGCACAGCAGAAACCCTAGCTGCCCAGCAATAACCCTAGGCGACTAGTGCTAACCCTAGCCTCCAGTCCTATCTCTAGCCGCCCAGTCCTAAGCCTAGCTGCCCAGTCCTAACCCTAGCCCCCAGTCCTATCTCTAGCCTCCCAGCCCTAACCTTAGCCACCCAGACCTAACCCTGGCTGTCTATCCCTAACACTAGCCGCCCAGCACTAACCCTAGCCACCCATTCAAAACCATAGTGCCCAACCATAACCATAGCCACCCAGCCGAAACCCTAGCCGCCCAGCCCTAACCCTAGCCGCCCATCAGAAACCCAAGCCGCCTAGCCCTAACCCTACCCGCCCAGTCCACACCCTAGCTGCCTAGCCCTAACTGTAACCACACAGCCGAAGTCCTAGCCTCCCACCCCTTACCCTACCTGCCCTGCCGAAACCCTAACCGCCCAGTCTTAACCCTAGCCGCCCAACCGAAATCCTAGCCGCCCAGCCCTAACATTCGCCGCCCAGCCGAAACCGTAGCGCCCAGCCCTAACCCTAGACACATAGCCATAACCCTAGCTCACCAGCCCTAACTCCAGCTGCCAGCCCTAACCCTAGCCGCCCAGCATAACCCTAGCTGCCTAGCCCTAACCTTAGCCGCCTAGCCCAAACCCTCTCCACCCTGCCTAACCCTAGCTGCCCAGCCTAACCCTAGCCGCCCATCCCTAATCCTAGCCACCCAGTCATAAGCCTAACCCCAGCCCCCAGCCCTAACCCTAGCCTCCCAGGCCTAACCCTAGCCGCCCAATCCTAACCCTAGCCGCCCAGCCCTAACCCTAGCCGCCCAGTCCTAACCATAGCCACACAGGCCTCATCTTAGCCTCCCAGTCGAAACCATAGCTGCCCAGCCATAACCCTAGTGGCCTCCTGAAAAGCAAGCCGCCCAGCCCAACCCCTAGCTGCCCAGCCCTATCCCTACCCGCTCAGCCAAAACCCTGCCGCCCAGCTCTAACCCTGGCCACACATCCCAATCCCTAGACTCCCTGCCCTAACCCTAGAGTCCAGCCCTTACCCTAGCCGCCAAGCCCTAACCCAAGCTGCTCAGCCCTATCCCTGCCGCCCAGCCCTAACCCTAGACGGCCAACCCTAACCCTATCCGCCCAGCTCGAACGCAAGCCTCCCATCTCTAACCCTAGCTGCACTGCTCCTAACCCTAGTTGCTCAGCCCTCAACTAAGTCCAGCCCTAACCCTAGCTCCCAGCCCTGACCCATGCCACCAGCCCTAACCCTTGACGCCCAGCCCTAACCCTTGCCAACCTAAGCCTAGCCAAGCCTAACCCTAGCCCAGCCCTAACCCTTGCCAACCTAAGCCTAGCCAAGCCTAACCCTAGCTCAGCCCTAACACTAGCCGAGCCCAAACCCTAGCCCAGCCCTAACCCTAGCCCAGGCCTAACCCTAGTCCAGCCCTAAACCTAGCCCAGGCCTAAAACTTGCCCAGCAATAACACTTGCCCAGCCCTAACCCTAGCCCAACCCTCATCCTATACAGTTGTAATTCTAGCCCAGCCCTAACCAAGTTGAACCCTTCCCTAGCCAGCCCTAACCCTAGACAGCCATAACCCTAGACAACCATAACCCTAGACAGCCATAACCCTAGACAGCCATAACCCTAGCTAAGCCCCAATCCTAGCCCAGCCCTAATCCTAGCCCAACACTTCGATAGCCAGCCCTAACCCTAGCCAGTCCTAACCCTAGGCAGCAATAACCCTAGCTAGCCCTAACCCTAGCCTAGCCCTAATCCTACCACAACCCTAACCCTAGCCCAGCACTAACCCTAGCCCAGCACTAACCCTAGCCCCGCCCGAACCCAAGCCCTGCCCAAAGCCTAGCCCAGCCCGAGCCCAGCTAGTCCAAAACCTAGCCAGCCCAAACCCTAGCCAGTCTGAACCATAGCAGCCCGAACGTAGCCAGCCCTAACCCTAGGCCAGCCCTAACCCTAGGCCAGCCCTAACCCTAGGCCAGCCCTAATCCTAGGCACCCCATAACCCTAGCCATCCCTAACCATAGCCAGCCCTTACCATAGCCAGCCCTTACCATAGCCAGCCCTAACCCTAGCCACCCCTAACCCTAGCAATCCCTAACCGTAGCCAGCCCTTACAAGCCAACCCTTACCATAGCCAGCCCTAATCCTAGACAGCCCTAACCCTAGCCAGCCCTAACACTAGCCAGCCCTAACACCTAGCCAGCCCTAACCCTAGCCAGCCCTAACTCTAGCCAGCCCTAACCTCTAGCCAGCCCTAACCCTAGCAGCCCAGCCCTAATCCTAGTAGCCCAGCCCTAACCCTAGTAGCCCAGCCCTAACCCTAGTAGCCCAGCCCTAACCCTAGCCAGCCCTAAACCTAGCCCATTCCTAACCCTAGCCAGCCCTAACCCTAGCTAGTCCTTACCCTAGCCAATCCTAACCCTAGCCAGCCCTAACACGGACAGCCTTAATGCTAGCCCAGCCCTAACCCTAGCACAGCCCTATCCCTAGCCAGCCCAAACCCTAGCCAGCTCTAACCGTAGCCACTAGCACTCAACCTAGCCACTCAGCCCTAATCCTATCCGCCCAGCACTAACCCTAGCTAGCCCTAACTCTAGCTGCCCAATGCTAACCCTAGATGCCCATCATAACCCTAGACACCCAGCCCTAATCCTAGCTTCCCAGCCCTAATCCTAGCCTAGCCCTAACCCTAGCCACCCCTAACCCTAGCCATCCCTAACCCTAGCCAGCCAGAACGTAGCCAGCCTTATCCCTAGCCAGGCCCGACCCTAGCCCCTGAGCTCTGACCCTTGCCACCCAGCTCTAACCCAAGCCTCCCAGCCCTGACCCTAGCCCAGCCCTGACCCTAGCCGTCCAACCCTGAAACTAGCCGTCCAATCCTGAAACTAGCCGCCCAGCCATGATCCTAGCTGCCCAGCCCTGACCCTAGCTCAGCCCTGACTGTAGCCCAGCTCTGACCCTAGGCCCCCTGACACGAGCCAGCCCTGACCCTAGCCCAGCCCTGACCCTAGCCCAGCCCTGACCCTAGCCCAGCCCTGACCCTAGCCCAGTCCTGACCCCAGCCCAGCTGACCCTAGCCCAGACCTGACCCTAGCCCAGACCTGACCCAAGCCCAGTGCTGACCCTAGCCCAGACATGACCCTAGCCCTGCCCTGACCCTAGCCCAGCCCTGATTCTAGCCCAGCTCTACTAGCCCAGACCTGAACCTAGCCCAGCCATGACCCTAGTACAGCCCTGACCCTAGCCCAGCACTGACCCTAGCCCAGACCTGACCCTAGCCCAGCCCTGACCCTAGCCCAGCTCTACTAGCCCAGACCTGAACCTAGCCCAGCCATGACCCTAGCACAGCCCTGACCCTAGACCAGCCCTGACCCAAGCCCAGCGCTGACTTTAGCCCATCCTAACTCTCGATCAGCCCTAAAACTAGATAGCCCTAAACCTTGCCAGACCTAACCCTAGCCATCCCTAACCTAACCTAGCCAGCCCATACATAGACCATCCCTAACCCTAGTCCTGACCTAACCCTAGCCCAGTCCAAAAACTAACCCAACCCTAACAATTGCCCATCTCTAACCCTAGACCAACCCTTAACCTATACAGCCAAACTCCTAGGCCAGCTCTAATCATAGCCCAGCCCTAATCCTAGCCCAGCCCTAACCATAGCCCAACCCTTACCTAGCCAGCGCTAACACTAGCCAGCCCTAACCCTAGCCAGCCCTAACCCTAGACTAGCCCTAATCCTAGCTCAACCCTAATCCTAACCCAGCCCTAACCCTAGCCCAACACTAAGTTTAGCCCCACCCAAACCCAAGCCATGCCGGAACCCAGGCCCCGCCAGAACCCTAGCCCCGCCCCAACCATAGCCCGTCTGAACCCTAGACCAGCCAGAACCCTAAGGCACATGAACTCAAGCCCACCGACTCGCGCCCGCCAGAACCCTCGCCCGTCCCAACCCTAGCCCAGCCTGATCCCTAGCCTACCCGAACTATAGCCAGCCCGAACCATAGCCAGTCTGAACCCTAGCAGCCAGAATGTAGCCAGCCCAAACCCCAGCAGCCAGAACTTTAGCCCAGCCTGAACCCTAGCCACCCCTAAACCTAGCTAGCCCTAAACCAACCAGACCTAACCATAGCCACCCCTAACTCTAGCCGACCCAACCCTTCTAGCCCTAAACCTAGCTAGGTATTTCTGACCCTAGCCAAACCTAACCCTAGCCCAGTCCTAACCCTTGCTCACATGTATCAGTATTCCAGCCCCAATCTAGCCAGCCCTAACCCTAGCCAGCCCTAACCCTCACCCAGCCTTAACCCTACCCCAACCCTAACCCTAGTGTCGGGGATGCTGCTGGGGTCCCCCACAGTGTCAGGACAGAAGTTCTCTTCCACCTCCGAGGACGCCAGGGGAATGGATGAAAACTCATGAGTTCGATGCAGTTCCAAAAAAGGCTTTTAATAGTACAAAAGCTCTTCTACAGCAATCCAATATAATGAAAGAACTCTGGTCTTTGGTTCTAACTCTGGTTCTAACTCTGGTCCAAACTTAGACCATACAAAAGCACCTATGTCTCCCACTAAAGAGAGAAGATCTGGGCCGGAGCGATAGCCCAGCGGTAGGGTGTTTGCCTTGCATGCGGCCGGCCTGTACCGGCCTGGGTTCGATCCCGGCATCCCATATGGTCCCCCGAGCACCGCCAGGAGTAATTCCTGAGTGCAGAGCCAGGAGAAACCCCTGAGCATCGCCGGGTGTGACCCAAAAAAAAAAAAAAAAAGAGAGAGAGAGAGAAGATCTCACTGAGGGGAGTCCTACCCAAAAGGAGAAAAAAAGGCCAGTGGCCTCAAGTCATTCCCCTTACATACACCAAAGTAATCCGGATCTGTGACAGGGAGAGTTATGTGAGCAAAGAACCCTAAACAAATTGTAGAAGGGTGGTGCCACACCCTATTACAGGTATAAACAAAGGCTATGCCTAGGACTAATCCCTTCTACTGAGATTATCTCATATAAAACACTGGGGAGAGAGAGAGAGAGAGAGAGAGAGAGAGAGAGAGAGAGAGAGAGAGAGAGAGCTGGTGTAAAGAAATTCATGAGCTTCACGTAATCTAGATGGTACCTACAAAGTCCTTCTTATTTATTATCTGCACCAGGTGATTCTGAGTATCAGTATTCTTGTTCTCCTAATACTGAAAGGGTCACATTTGCCTGCTTGAGAGCAAACTAGCATGATCCTTTCTATAGTCTTCCTATAGACTCAGCGTATCCAGGGTGGTAGTCTCCTGGTAAATTCTAACTGTCCCATGCTGGGTGCAGTGGGTATAAAGAGGAGCTGTGCCCAATTTAGAAAAACATAGAAGTCTTAGTGGATATATAAGTCAGAAATTATTCAGAGTCAAGGTGACTTTTGTAATTGCCACACCCTCTAGCAGTGTTTACATAGAAGAGAGATCTCATTAGAATGAAACTTGAATTAAGTAGATTAAGCTGTGAGTGGGCAAAACAGCAAAGCTCCCAAACTAGCTAAACGTGTCATCCAACACCCTAGCCAGCCCTAACCCTAGCCAGCACTAACCCTAGCCAGCCCTAACCCTAGCCAGCCCTAACCCTAGCCCAGGCCTAACCCTAGCCCAGTCCTAACTCTAGCCAGCCCTAACCCTAGCCAGCCCTAACCCTAGCCAGCCCTAACCCAGCCCAGCCCTAAATCTATGAAATAATACACAGCTGTTAGTTAAAACAAAGTTATGAAATTTGCCTATAAATGGATTTACATGAAGAGGATCATGCTGAGTGAAATTAGCCAGAGGGAAAAGGACAAATATAGAATGACTGCATTTATTTGAGGGATATAAAAAAATAGCATGATACCAATATCTAAGGCCAGACAAAACATGGATCAGGCGTTCTTGTCAGTGGGTAGAACCTACTGCAAATGTGTAGGAGTCAGAGGTTAGGTAATAAAAAGAAAGGAAGAGTTTACTAATAATTATTGTAAATGATAATACCAGCGTAGAACTGAGCATTGAAAGTAGGCAAAAGGATATACATGATAACCTCTAAATGTATGTATTGCAAGCCATAATATGTGTGTGTGTGTGTGTGTGTGTGTGAGAGAGAGAGAGAGAGAGAGAGAGAGAGAGAGAGAGAGAGAAATTGCCTGCCATAGACGCAGGCTGGGGGAGGGGTCAGGAATCACGGGACATTGGTGGTGGGAAATGGGCACTGGTGGAGGGATGGGTGCTGGAACACTGTGTGATTGAAACCCAAATATGAACACTTTTGTAACTGTATATCTCACGGTCGTATAATAAAAATTTTAAAAATGCCTTCTTTAGAAGCACACTGGTTGGCGGGAGGCAAATGGAGGTAGAGAGGGCATTGGTAGAGGGAGCGGACATGGATGAAAGGATCTGTGCGGAAACACTGCATGCTTTAAACCCAGTCACGAACAATTTAGTGATACATAATGACGAAATTTTTTAAAAGGGTGGGCTGATGGGGCCCCCAGGAGGACAGATGGGTTTTGGGAGTGGGCCCATCACCTCTGGGGGTCCCAGAAGCAGCCAGATGAGATTCGCCCACCACACTAGCCACCACCTTCGCTGTCCGGACGCTGGGATACTACCTCAAGACCAGATTAACAGAGCAAAACCAGTTTGAGCCACGCGGTCCATCAAAGTAGTGGAAACAGTTATGTCCTTTAATGCACTGCATTCTACGATGTGCAGGAAAGTTAGGCAGGAGGGAGAGATAGAGAGGAGAGAAAAGACATACAGAACCCGCCAAGTAGTTGAAGTGTGGGAGGGGAGGGAGGTGGGGACATTGGTGATGGGAGATGGGTTCCGGTGGAGGGATGGGTGTTGGAACACTGTAGAACCAAAACTCTACCCGAGCATCTTGCAAGTGTATGTCTAAAAGTGGTGTAATAAAATTTGGGAAAAGGAAAAAAAATAAAAGGGTGGGCTGGATTGATAGCACAGGGATTAAGGTATTTGCCTTTCATCTAGAAAGTGAAATGAAAATGCCTTTCTTTTTTTTTCTTTTTGGCTTTTGGGGTCACACCGGAAATGCTTAGGAGTTACTCCTTGCTCTGCACTCAGGAATTAATCCTGGTGGTCCTCAGGGTACCATATGGGATGCCAGGGATCGAACCCAGGTTGACCACATGCAAGGCAAACACCCTACTCACTGTTCTGTCGCTTTGGCCTCTGGGATTAAGGTACTTGCCTTTCATTGTGTCCATCCTAGTTCAAATCCTCAGCACCGTGTATGGTTTCCTGAGTACCACAGGGTTCACTCCTGAGCACAAAGCCAGAAATAAACACTGGGTACAACTGAGTGTAGCCCACCTCCCCCGGCCATACCAAAAGAACTCAGAGTTCTTTTGGTAGAGGGAGAGGACATATCACTACATGTTAATTTCTAACATGTAGCAATATCTGAGTACTCTGATGAAAATGAGGGTTCTGTGGGGACGGAGAGATAAATCAATGGGCAGGAGACATGATTTGCCGGCAGGGCAATTGGGTTTGATCGTCACATCATAAGGTTCGCCTGAGCACTGCTGGCAGCAGAGCCAAGAGCAGCCTCAGAGAAATACTGGGTATGGTCCAGAAACCCAACAAAACCGAGTAGGTTTCCTTGCTGGTGAGCCCAGATCTTGGGTGGTCAGGATCACACTAGCACATGAGTAGCACTGAAAATTAAACTTACTTTGGTTTGCCCTGTGCTCTTCTTAAGTCACTGAGTCACCTTCTGGGTGTTTTATTTCTGGGACTTCTAAACAGAGCTGTTAGGATTTCCTCTGCATATGTGGCTCCCGGGGCCCTTCTCACTCGGGTTCACAATCAATGAACTGTCCTGATCATCTTGGCACATGCAGAAGCAGCAGATTTGAACACATGATTTGTTTTAAGCCAATTAACCATCTTCCAGGCTCACCCCTTCATTTTCCATTTTTATTAAGCAGGGTCTGAATCCACTTAAATATTTGGAGGCCACACCGGGTGGTGCTTCAGGGCTTACTCCTGGCTCTTCACTCAGGGATCACTGCTGGCAGGATCAGGGGACCATGTGGGGTGCCAGAGATTGAATCCAGGCTGGACATGTGCAAGGCAAATGGCCTGCCCACTGCATGCACTTTTAATGGCCCAGCATGCAATATATTCACTGACTATATGATGTCTTCACATAACAATAATGTCATGGGGGTCAAAATAGATTAGTAAGTTGACTGCTACACCAAGTAAGAGTCATCTTTTCATACCTGATATTTTCAATAACCTGCTCAACAAGCATTTAACACCGCTCACCAAGCATTTAAGTCTTACAAGCCACAGAAGCAATGATAAAGAGTATTAGCCCCGTCTCCCAATGACAATGCTTAACAGGGAAAGACACAGAATTTCACAGAACCCATCCCCAGCTGTGATTATAATTGTGTTTAATATTTGTCTTGTCACTCACTGCACATTAATAATAAATTAGTCTGCTCTTCACCACTATATCCCTAGATTTTTAACACAGTGTCTGCCACTTAAAGTGCTCAGTAGTTGCCAAATAAATAGATCATTCAATATAGTATGATGACTGCTCAGAAAGAGGTCTGTGCACGAGAGGGAGGTATACGCACATTTCTAAGTCATGTGTTAAGAGTACAAAGGAGTTGTGAAACTTTATTGCAGTAAAGCACAGGAATGCAGCTATCTTGCTCTCTCTCTCTCTCTCTCTCTCTCTCTCTCTCTGTGTGTGTGTGTGTGTGTGTGTGTATTCTGAGAGCAGCGTCTTCAGCTGCAGCTACTTATTGTCAGAGCTGGGGATTTTTCTCTATGTGGAAAAATTTTGTTTAGTGAGCTTCTGTTTGAGAAGCAAACTTCAGGAAAGCTATGAAGGGCAGGTAGACCACCTCTAGAGAATATACCCATCTATAGAGAATAGAGAAACAACCTGTAGAGAATAGAGACACTTCCTATAGAGAATATACCTGCCTATAGAAAATAGAGACACTTCCTAGAGAATATACCTACCTATAGAGAATAGAGCACTTCCTAGAGAATATACCTACCTATAGAGAATAGAGACACTTCCTAGAGAATATACCTACCTATAGAGAAT
>JAJIBD010012180.1:0-11809 GCA_021461705.1 Cryptotis parvus
CCACCCTAATTCTGTATCTTTCCTTGACTTTGCAGTAAAAGCAGCTCCAACAGCTGATATTGTGATCCCACACATATGGGTGGAAAAACACAGAAGTTAAACCCCACAATGCCCACTCTGTTTCAAATTTTTTTCCCGTGTCATCTGTTCTTTGGTATATGAGCCATTTCTTGCTTAATTCCCAGACGAATGAGGATCTTCTCGTTCTCTATTTCCCCACCCCTTCTCTTCCCTTTGCTACTCTGCCGGCTGTGATGACCGGTGTTCCTGCTTGGTTGGGTCCTCACACTCTTTTTGCTTGTGGTGCTGTCACACTCAGCCTTTTTAGCCCTGGTGTGTTTTCACACATGGGTCACACTCAGTTATGACGCTCATGCACTTTTGTAGTGTTCAGTAGGGGTCCTCATGGCGCCACACATATGCCCCCAGGGCTCACACTAGCTGTGCTGTTCCCACATCTGTAGCTGGGTGCTTACACACACGTAACCTTTAAACATCTATGTTATGTATGTTATTCATTCATTCCATCCATCCATTCGGAATGGATTGTGGCTCTTTATGTTCCTGGAGCAAGCAGATGCCCTTGGGCTCTACTAGCATGAGACAGGACATATGGAGATGTTACTGGGGCCCGCTCGAGCAAATCGATGAACAATGGGAAGACAGTGACAGTTATGTATGTTATTAATAGAGCTTTTGCTTAAGGGTAATTCAAATTTTGCCTGCACTCCTATATTTGCTGGGTTTTGTTTCATTGTTGTTGTTTCCCCATCCATTTTCACTGTCCTTACTGTGACAGGCATGGCATTGGGCATTGTCATTACATTGTCCAGTGCCTTTGCTGCTTTTCCTGTGAACATTCAGTAGGGTACTTCTGCGAGTCAGTGTCGGTCATTATTGGGTTACGTCTTTGGTACAGTCCTAAATAAGTTCTTTCTCCTGCAGGTTTTTTGTGCATCTTGCTGTAGCCTGAAGTGTAAACTGTTATACATGGACAGAAAGGAAGCTAGAGTATGTGTCATCTGCCATTCAGTGCTAATGAATGGTAAGTATTAAAACAGGGCCAGGGCAGAATTATCAAGAGCAAAAAGAGTTTCTGTGAAAAGGCTGTTATTTTCCCCTGTCTTTCTCTATATGTTATCATCTTCTCAGAGGTCATACTCTTAAGTGAAAAATTGAACTATGTTTTCTTTTTTCTTCTATTTTTGTTTGTTTGATTTTGGGCTACACTTGGAGATACTCTGGGGTTACTCCTGGGTCTAAACTCAGGAATCAGGAACCTTGGTGTGGTTCCAGGGACTATATGGGACGCTGGGGATCGAACCTGGGTCAGTAGCTTATAAGGCAAATGCCTTACCCACTATGCTATCTCTCCGGCCCCAGAGCTAAATTTGCATGTTTTGAAAGTATGTTGGCATTTCAAAGTACTTGTGCCTATTAGAGTGAATGCTAAAGTCAGGTAAGTTTTGTAGGACAAAGGAAGATCTTGTGCAAACCTGGTGCTATGTGACTCTTAAAGTTCCTGTGAAACTTCCAACTGGGGTGGCTAGGGATGGGAACTAGGTGATAAAATAGTAAAATCGGTCGGCATCATCTTCAGAAGGAAGCATTTTTAAAGGAATGCATAAAAAACTTAGGAATGTGTTCTTATTCTGTTTTATCTTCTAAAAAACTAATATTTTAATACAGGAATAAACAAAATTTTATTTTTATCAGTTATCTCCTTGATTCTACTTAGTTTTGTCAGTGGGATAATGATTTTGAACAGTAATGATTGTGTGGGAAAGTGACAAAAGTTTAGTTTATTCAGTGCAGTGTCCGTCTTTTACGGGACTGAAAGTGAATCCAAGAACATTTTTAGGTTTTAGAAAACCAGCATTCTTGTAGTCAGATCGATCAGGTGTGGTGTTTTGTCTTTGACTACATCTTTGTACAGCTTGCCAGCACAGCTGCCCATAGACGTTGAACGTAGACGGCATTGCGTCCTGTGCCAGGGCAACGCCCGCCTCCGGCCCCTCCTGCTCTGTCTGTCCGCTGCGCCTGGTGATGTCTTCCTGTCGCGAGCTTATTAACCCACTGCATGTCAATTAATCTGATCTGCTCTAATCTCCTGTGGTCCACTCCATTCCCTCCTATTCCTGAATTCTTATCATTTTGATCAAAATAGGGCTCCCTCTCTTTACTTTTAAGGGTTACTTTTTAGATGTTGGTTATTTCACTCAGTTGCTCAATTGGTCGTTTTATTCCTGCTTCATTTTTGGACATATTTCCACAAATGAGAGCATGCTGCTTAATTAAACTCCCAGACAGCTTTAATTGGATGAGATCTTCCAACCTGGTAGCCTTTTTTTTTTTAACTTGGCATAGCTAAAGACAAAGGAGATGGCAGAGGTTTCACGTAGACTATTTGGTTTTTATCAAACCGGGGTGCCCGTAAGAGGGCGTCCCCAAGTGGCTTCCCTTTCCTGGTTCTCCAGTGTCCTCCCTCTTGCATGGCTTAGCCCAGTCTTTTACCGAGTATTTACTTTGATGCTTTTCAGTGTTGCCTATCCTTTTTCCTTTTCTCCCTACTCTTCCTTCCCTCTTCCTGCAGTGCTTTCAAAGGAACAATAGCTGTTGCTACTAGCCTTGTCCTGCAGTTTGAGGCAATGAATATTCAAAATCTTATATAGATCATTCTTAGATGCTCAATGGCTTTTAAAAAGCAAAAAATCTCGGAAATAGTTTCCATGGCTGGATATGTGATGTTACCTGAACCTAGAAGATAAAATATGGTACCTTTCATTTCTGTAGCAACGTTCATCTTATTTAAAGAGAAGAGTTGATGGGTCAATATTTACTTAGTAACATGATCAAGTATACAGAATCTTAACATATTTGTCATCATTCATTTGGTTGAAGGCACTTATGTGATATTGACACATTTTCACATTCAAATGAATCCTGTGTTGTTGAGACACACGAGATGTGAAGTGGTTGTTTTTGCTGGATACTTTTATACAGGGTTTGATGACATAAAAACAGAATTCACAAAAATGTTGAGATGTGTTCTCTTGAGTTTTAGGCTTCATGATTTTTCAAATGAGATTTAGCCGCAAGAAAAAAATCCAAAAGTCTAGAAATGAAACATCAGTAGCACACAAGAGTTATGCTGCCTTAGTCTCTGATTTTGATATTTTGAATTAAGGCTTATGAAAGCCTTGACCATTTCCCCTTCCATTGTTTAAATGTGATCTCATTTGAAAATCCTAATAATTTTGGTATTTTCCCACTCCAGAGGGAACGGTTGGTCTCCTTTTTAAGAAGCAGGGACCTAGTCATTAACAGACTGATTTGCTTTAGTCCACATCAGGGTTATCAGGAATTCTCACTTGCTGCTTCCAAATAGTTTACCTAACTAAATGGTATCATATGCTGAATAAAACAATCTATTTCTAGGGCTAGAGAGATAGTACAGCTAGTAGGGTACTTGCCTTGCACGCAGCTGACTCGGGTTCAATCCCTGATACCCCATAAGCCCCCAGAAAGGGCTAGAAGATCAGCCCTTCCAGATTGATCTCTGAGCACTCTGGGTGTGACCTCCAAATCAAATATAAATAAATTTAAAAAAAAAAAAAAAGACTCTTATTTCCTTAATACTGCCTTCCTGGGATATGTACAGCGAGTGTAGTGAGAAGGACTAATATTGACCCAGTATTGTGGAGGTCTGATGTCCATATTTTGCAATCCATTCACATTGACTGTGTCTGTATTTGCTTTAGCTCAAGCCTGGGAGAACATGATGAGTGCCTCCAGCCAGAGCCCCTAACCCTAACAATCCTGCTGAATACTGTTCTACTATCCCTCCCTTGCAGCAAGCTCAGGCCTCAGGAGCCCTGAGCTCTCCACCTCCCACTGTGATGGTACCTGTGGGAGTTTTAAAGCACCCTGGAGCAGAAGGTAGGGGATCATGTGCTACTCTCTTTTTCTTCACCAAATTCTTCTGAAAAGGTGCTGATGTGATTTTACAGCACCCGTCTATTAAAACACTGCAGAGAAGTCCCTTTGGGTGGGTTTTAAAGTGGAAGAACAAGGTGAGAAATGTATCAGGATTATTTCCGGCAAGTTCAGAATCATACTGTGTTGCCTGATATTTTGGAGGCTCTTCTAAAAATATGCCGATCCCCTTTCTAACTTAAAATGGGAGTATTTATGCTGTTTTAACTTAAACAAATGTAGACTTGAAGAAGTACCTCACAAAATCTGAGCATCACGCTTAGCTAAGTGTACTTGTAGGGTATTACTAAATTATGAAAGTGTGAGTTCTTCTCGCTCACCAGCTCGTTCTAATATTGCATTTGAAACATACATGCCATTATTTTTCGTTTTAATCTGTCCATAAAAATATGAAGTGTGTTAGGTACATATACCTTTATAAAATTCAGAACGGTTATTCAGATCGTATCCTATGATAGGTAGAAAATTACAGGCTCAACTTATTTTCCGTTTATTATACCTTTACAGTTATGATATTGTCAGCTGAAAGGTACTTTTTGTAAGTTCAGAGTGTTACAAATTGTAAAAATAACAATTATATTTCCTTAAGATGATCTTGTTAAGAAGCCTCCCTGGCTAATTAAAATCTGTCTTCCTTCACCAGTGATAGTCCCTTTCCCTTGCTAAGTAGTTCTCTCCTTTTTGAAGATCAAAGACTTCTTTTGACTTTATCTTTTCCCCTCTCCTTTCTATTCATATCATCCCTTAATCATAGCCCTTGTATTTTTATGAGTTTAGTCTTTATTCTCTTAGAGTCTTTATTCTCTTCATTTGTTCTTTTTTGTTCCCTAATTTCTCTTTGTTTTGTCTATTGGAAGGAGTTTGAAAAGTGGATTTTGAAAATTGATTTAAAGAGACCGTTTCATCAGACTCAGATGTTCAGGTTTTCCCCTGTCCTTTTTAGAATGCTGACTACATTCGCACTGCCAGATCAATCTTTTTCTTCTTCAGATACACTCTAGCCAAAGATCTGGTCTGTTTGCTTCCCAAGTCTTATGTATTGCTGCTAACTCTTCTTTTTTACTAATTAAAGTCTTCAACATTCTTGAGGGTGTTTTTTTCCATTTTGAAATACCCTATTGTTTTTTCAAATACTGAATTTCCGCAGAAACTGCATACGTTTAGGAAATATGTCTATTGCCAGATTTTTTTTAAAAACCTATTTATTTCTAGACTTTCAAATGCCTTCCTTGCTGATTTCTGAGTGTGAAGTGGAAATAGAGTATATGACATGGTCATGCATATATTAATAACTCCGATTTTGGAGGGTGCCAGGAATTACACCATGATCATTCTCCATTAAAAGAAAAATCCTGACCTCTTAATATTTTAGAGAAGGTTTTAACTTTTTGCATCTTAATTGTAGAGTTGAACAGTATATGTAAATGCATATTTTAACTTATAACCACTTTTATGCACAGTTGAATTCTGATATTTGTGATTATAAGATGTGAAATGGTGATTTCTTTGTACATCTGGAATTGGGGACCATTTCTTTTTTTTTTTTTTTTTGCTTTGAAATTTAGAAATAAATTTTAGTTAAGATCTGAAATACAATTCCTAAAATATCAACTTCTCCAGAAAACCGTGGCTACACAATAATGCATTGCCTCTATCATATTAGAACGTGCATTAGACTCAGATACAAAAACCATGAAACAAATCACCATCCTTCAACAACTTGAGCAAAGATAGAATGCCTAAAGAACAACAAAGATGAATTGGCAGAGGATGGGCTGTTTTACTTCAAGCACCATAAAAAAAAAAGCACAAATGCATGGGTTTTCAGGTATATACATTAACTTGAACCTTTGGCACTAGGGATCAGGGCATTTTGCACGTAGTAGCATTAACATATAGTAGAAAACTGTGTAGTGTCAAAGGGATAAAACCACCAGCACTCAAGCAATGTTGTTGTGTTGTTGACTAGAAAATAAAATATTCTACTGAATGTTTCTTTGTCTAACTACTGCGTACACTGGTAGAGGAATTGGGGACCATTTCTTCTTTGGTATCAGAAATCCTACAAATGTCACATTGATGCCTCTCTTATTTTTCTGGCTCTTCAAGTGGCTCAGCCCAGAGAGCAAAGGCGGGAGTTTGGTTTGCTGATGGGATCTTGCCAAATGGAGAAGTTGCTGATGCAGCCAAATTAACAACGAATGGAACTTCCTCTGCAGGCACCTTGACTGTGTCACATGACCCAGCCAAGCCAGTAACTACCAGTCCTCTACCTGCGGAGGTAAGGAAACCAAACTGCAGCTGGCGTGAGTATCTGCTTTCTCCCCATTGGGCTACCTTTGTTTTGCCTTTTTCTAAGATGAGTGACTTCCTGTGGAACCCTGTAGGCTTCGGAGTGTATCTATGCATTTGCAAACGTGTGAGGGTATGTGTCTGTGTGTGTCTGTGTGTGTGTCTGCGTGTGTGTGTGTGTGTGTGTGTGTGTGTGTGTGTGTGTACAAAGTCAATGTAGTAAAATCAGTTTTTTGCTTGCTCTAGACTTGGGTTTCTTTTTTATTTTTATTTTTATTTTTTGGGGTCACACCGGCGACACTCAGGGGTTCCTCCTGGCTCTGCACTCAGGAATCACTCCTGGTGGTGCTCAGGGGATCATATGGGATGTCGGGGATCGAACCCGGGCTGGCATAGGCTGGTCACGTGCAAGGCAAATGCCCTACCCACTGGGCTATTGCTCCGGCCCCCTAGAGTTGGGTTTCTTTTCAGGCAAAAGATTTTTATAAAGTTGTGGGCTGGAGGAACAGCACAGCAGGTAGGGCTTTTGCCTTGCACGTGGCCGACCTGGGTTCAATCCCCGGCATCCCATATGTTCCCCTGAGTGCCGCCGGGAGTAATTCCTGAGTGCAGAGCCAGGAGTAACCCCTGAGCATTGCTGGGTGTGACCCAAAAAGCAAAAAAAAAAAAAAAAAAAAAAAAACGATTTTTATAAAGTTGTTCTCTGGGGCGCTTGGGGAGTCCTGACCCCTTAAAATTGACCTTCAGGGCCGGGCGATAGCCCAGCGGGTAGGGCGTTTGCCTTGCAGCGCCGGCCCATGCCGGCCTGGGTTCGATCCCGGCATCCCATATGGTCCCCCCGAGCACCGCCAGGGGTAATTCCTGAGTGCAGAGCCAGGAGAAACCCCTGAGCATCGCTAGGTGTGACCCAAAAAGCCAAAAAAAAAAAAAAAATATTGACCTTCAAACCTTATTTTTCTGGGTTACCCAACGGTTGAGAGTGGGTGGGCCAGGCAGTATCAGCGTGGCTGAGGAATTCTTTCTCTTCCACCTGAGCATTTCAACTCTTGTTTCTGTTGATTCTTCATTTCCAGAGTGTTTAAAAGGACTCCAAAGCTAAAACATAAGTTGAAGACCACTGACTTAGTGAGTGGAAGACTCATAATTTACCTACAGAGACTTGCTCATCCAGTGCGGTCACTTCTTCCTAGTTAGATTTGGGATTTTTTTTTTTTTACCTTGAGACTTGATTTTTTTTTTTCTTTTTGGGTCACACCCATGGATGGTCCTGGGTTACTCCTGGCTCTGCACTCAGGAATTCAGGAATTACCTCCTGGCGGAGCTCAGAGGACCAAATGGGATGCAGTGGCTCGAACCCATGTCAACCACATGCAAAGCAAACACCCTACCTACTGTACTATCGCTCCGGCCCCAAGGCCTGATTTTCATAAGGGACAAAGACCATCTACTCTCTTTTTGAGAGAACAGAACCAGCTGGGACCAGTCTTACCACGTAATAGCTTAGGATCCTTTTTCGGGATAGGAGAGCCTGATGCTGTACTCAGGGATTAGGCCGCGGTGTTCAGGGAACCGTATGCAGTGTGCAGAGATCGAACCAGGCTCTGCTGTGTGAAAAGCAAGCTCATTATTGTTTACTGCTTCATTATCTCTAGGCCTCTTGTAGGATTTATAGGTTCCTATCTATTACTGTCTGACCCCTTGAATTTGATAGTCAAAATTAGAATAATGCTGTCAGTTCCATTTAAGGACATGGTGATCTTTTAATTTTTAATGAAGGAATACAAGGTTTTTTTTTTTTTTTTTTTGCCTTTTGGGTCACACCGGCGATGTTCAGGGGTTACTCCTGGCTCTGCACTCAGGAATGACTCCTGGTGGTGCTCGGGGGACCATATGAGATGCGGGGATCGAACCCAGGCCGGCATAAGCCGGCAGCGTGCAGACCGCCCTACCCGCTGGGCTATCGCTCCGGCCCCCAGGAATACAAGTTTTGATCAGCTTTTTACTGGAGACATACTCCAGTGGGTAAGACATTGCGTATAGCCTATCTGGATTCAGTCCCATGCATCCCATATGGACCCTTGATCCCCACCAGAAGTGACCCTTACAGAGTCAGGAGTAAGCCTGGACCAACTCCAAGTGTGACCAAAAAATAAAGAGAAAGGGTCAAAGCGATAGCACAGCAGGGAGGGGCGTTTGCCTTGCACAGGGCTGACCTGGGTTTGATCCCCAGCATCCCATATGGTCCCCAAGCTCCACCAGGAATAATTCCTGAGTGAAGAGCCAGGAGCAACCCCTGAGCATTGCCAGGTGTGACCCAAAAGAAAAAAAATCAATCAATAAAAAAATAATAAGTGAGGGGCCGGAGTGGTAGTCCAGTGGGTAGGACATTTGCCTTGCATGCAGCCAGCCCATGCCGGCCCGGGTTCGATCCCCTGGCATCCCATATGGTCCCCTGAGCACTGCCAGGAGTAACCCCTGAGCATCGCCGGGTGTGACCCCCCCAAAAAAACAGCAAAAAAAAAATAAGTGAATGAATGAATGAAGAACAAATGAATGAATGAAAGAACAAACGAATGAATGAATGAATGAATGAATGAATGAAAAGAGAGAGGGGACAAAACGATAGTATAGCAGGTAGGGCATTTGCCTTGCACACAACCAACCTGGTTCAATTCCTGGCACCCAGTATGGTCTTCCACGCCCACCCTGAACTAGAGACAGCACTGGGTGCACCCCCCAAGTCCCCCAGTAAAAGGAGAAAGGGAGAAGCTGTTTAAGTAGTCTCATTCAAATTCAGAAATTTCATTTGGTTGCCACTGAAGATTTAAAAAAAAAATTAAACTTCCTTTATTTATTTTTAAACTAAAGGGTTTTATTTATTTATTTTTCTTTTCTTTTTTGTCACACCCTGCGATGCTCAGACAGTACTCCTGGCTCTTTGCTCAGTTATTCCTGGCATAGCTCAGGGGACCATATGGGAGGCCAGGGTTCGAACTCGGGCCGGCCGCATGTAAGGCAAAGCGCTCTACCCATTGTGCTGTATTGCTCTGGCCCAACTCTCCTTATTTAAATGGCAAAAGAAATCTTGGTAAATACATCTTTAACCCAGGCTATAGTAACTCTGTTGTGATTTGATGATGTTAAACAGAAACTGTATTACTTTTCACAGCTGTAGTGGAAATAACAAGTCTGATCCTTCGGGATCAGACCTTGGGAAACCTCAGGTTAGCCAATATCTTGTGCTGTCCTTCAAAAAGTTGAATTCTAGATTTTCATTTATGCATAATCCGTTTGTATTCTTTGCTTTTTTGGTCACACTCAGTGGTGCTCAGAGCTTACCCCTGGAGGCTCATGGAATTGAACTTCGAGTCAGCCGTGTGCATGTCAGAGCAGTCAGTACCCACTGTACTGTTGATCCAGCCCCATGTTTTTATTCGTGACTGGATTTTATCAGCGTCTTAAACTCTCTGTAATCCTCACCTGACTAATTTGCTTTTCCTAGACGGATATCTCTTTATTCTCTGGAAGTGTAACCCAAGTTGGAAGTCCTGTTGGAAGTGCAATGAACCTTATTCCAGAAGATGGTCTTCCTCCCATTCTCATCTCCACTGGCGTAAAAGGAGGTATGGAGACTGACATATTTAAGTAGACATTGTTTTATATGCCGAATATTGCCTCCAGGCCTGGGGAAGTCAAGTCAGAGGGGAAAATTATCGGGGCCGGGCGATAGTACAGTGGGTAGGCGTTTGCCTTGCATGCGGCTGACCTAGGTTTGATTCCTGGCATCCCTATGGTCCCCTGAGCACTTCCAGGAGTAACTCCTGAGTGTAGAGCCAGGAGTAACCCATGAGCATCGCCAGGTGTGACCCAAAAAACAAAAAAAGAAATCAGTGAAAATTATCCTCCAATAACTACACCAGTAATCAACTTACTGAACGCTCTGAAAACTTTTGTTGCTATTGCTTATTTTTTCAGTGTAGATGTTTGTGTTTTTCTATTATAATGTCATTTCTTTCATTAGGATATGTAATATTGAATTGCAATAAGTGTAGCTCACTGCCATGATTTCTTTATATTACAAAAGAACATCACACTCTGAAGAATTGTTTGGGTTTTAGCATTATCTACCTAATAGGATCAGCATGTTAATTTCTTTTTTTTTTAAGAGATTCTTAAGTTTATTTTATTTATTTTTTGCTTTTTTGGGTCACACCCGGCAATACTCAGGGATTCCTCCTGGCGGTGCTCAGGGGACCATATGGGATACTGGGGGATCGAACCTGGGTTGACCGCGTGTAAGGCAAATGCCCTACCCGCTGGACTATCGCTCTGGCCCTGGCCTGTTAATTTCTTACTTGAAGTATACATAATATAAGTAGAGAACTTTGTTCTGGAAACACGATATCATGACCCCTGGTCCCCCATAAGGTCCCCCAAGCCCTGCCAGGAGTGATCCAGGAGTGTAGAGCCAGGAGTAACCCTGAAACAAAACAAAACAAAAGCAGTTAAACTCTTACCAATATCTTTGGGGACCAGGAAGATATCAGAGCAAACAGGGCAGTTGCTTGCATGCACCTGACCTGGGTTTGACCCCCAGCACTCTACATGGTTCCCTCAATCCCTGCCAGGAATCATCCGAGCCCAGAGCCAGGAAGAAGCCCTGAGCACTGCTGGATGTGGCTCAAGACCAAAAATAAACGCAATATTGTTTTGAATCTGGTAAATTAAATTGTTGTCTAGTCAGAAGGAGATTTATCTCACCTTTGTATGGAATTTGGTTGGTATATCTGGGTTATTACCTGGTCAGTACATTTTCAGGACAGCGTTTATTAATCTTCAGCTCTTTTACCTTTTTCCTGACTTGAAACATCCTTCCTGCTCTAAAGTGCAATCATTTTACTTCTTTTTTTTTCCTTTTTTCCTTTTATGGGCCACACCCAGTAGTACTAAGAGTTTACTTTTGCTCTGGGCTTAGGGATCACTCCTGGCAGACTTGGGAGATCATATGTGGTGCCAAGGCTTGAACCCACGTCTGCTAGGTGTAAGGCGAAGTGTCTTGCTCGCTGAACGGTTTCTCTAGCACCACTATAGAACGCTTAGAGGAATCATGGTTCATGAAACCAGTCACTTACGATACTTCTAGTTTGTTTCTAAGCACATTTTTAAAAAATTTAAATTAAAAAAATTCCACTTTATTTAAACACTGTGGTTTGCAGAATTGTTCAAGATGCATATGGTACAGCCATTCAGTATTCCAGCCAGTCTACCGCCAGTGTGACCGCCTTTCAACTCTTGTCTTCATTTCCCAACTGCTCCCAAGCCTGCCCCCTTAGCAGCCCCAAATAATTTATTATATATTGTTTGTAACAACTGAAAGGCTAGTAGAAGTAACAAAAAAAAATACTTCAGTAAAAAAGAATTTGTGAAAATTGTTATATCTCACCATGGGGACATCAAATCCTTGTCTGAGGGTTTACTAAATTATTGTTGCTTGTTGAGCCTGCTGTGTTAGTTTTTGTTT
>JAJIBD010012181.1:0-43655 GCA_021461705.1 Cryptotis parvus
GAACAACTAGGAAGAAAAGATAAACATATGGGACTACATGAAACTAAAGAGCTTCTGCACCTCGAAAGAAACAGTGACCAAAGGTAGAAAGACAGTCCACAGAATGGGAAAGAATATTCACCCAATGCCCATCTGATAAGGGGTTAATATCCAGGATATATAAGGCACTGGTACAACTATAAAAGAAGAAAACAGCTAGCCCCATTAAAAATGCGGAGAAGTGATGAACAGAAACTTTGACAAGGAAGAAATTCGAAAGGCCAAAAGGCATATGAAAAAGTGCTCATCATCACTAATCATCAGAGAGATGCAAATCAAATCAACAATGAGATATCACCTCACACCACAGAGACTGGCCCATATTCAAATGGGTAAAAGCAACAAGTGCTGGCATGGATGCAAGGGAAAAGGGACTTTCATACATTGTTGTTGGGAATGCCGACTCAGTACAACCTTTCTGGAAAACAATATGGACATTCCTCCAAAGACTAGAAATTGAGCTCCCTTTTGACCCAGTCATACCACTCCTGGGCATATACCCTGGGAAGCCAAAAACACACATCGGAAACACAATCCACACTTTTGTTTTCACAGCAGCGCCTACTCCTCACAATAGCCAGAACCTGGAAATATCCAGTATACCTGAGAACTGATGACTGGATAAAGAAACTGTGGTACATCTACACAATGGAATACTCTACAGGTGTTAGGAAAAATGAAATAATGAAATTTGCCTATAAATGGATGGACATGGAAAGGATCCAGAAAGAAAGAGAGAGATATCGATTGACTGCATTTATTTGCATGACATATATATATATATATATATATATATGTTGGTGTCATATATATATATATATACACCATATATAATGACACCGTATCCAATGTCAGGCCAAACGTGAATCAGGAGGTCTTACCAAAAGTGGAAATTACTGCAAACATGTGGGAGTCAGAGGTTAGGTAAGACAGAGAAGGGAACATGTGTGAATAAATGTCGAAAGGGCTAATACCAACCTAGAACTGAGGCATTAAATACAGGCAAAAAATGCACATGATTGCCTCTAAGTGTATGTAGTTCAACCCACAATGTGTCAGAGAAGGAAAAGAGAGGGAGACAGAAAAGAGATAAAGAACCCACCATTTAGGCAGGCTATGGGAGGGGGAGGGAATTGGGGACATTGGTGGTGGGAAACAGGCATTGGTTTAGCACGGGGTGCTGGAACACTATGTGACCGAAACCTCCAAGCATGAACAACGTTGTATTGTATATCTCACAGTGGTATAATAAAATATTTAATAACAAAATCAGAGAGATGGCTTGGTGTTTCTATTAGAAAAAATCTGGAACACAGTATGTTTGCTTCAGTTTTTGTTACCTTAACGTTTGTGTTTCCTAAAAAAGCAAACCGCTCTGCCCTCACTAGGGCAAAGAGGGACTTTTCACTCCTTCAGAGTCTAATAATGTCAAAGTAATGTCCCTTAGCCTACTCGATCTGGTCTTTGTCTTGCAGATGATGAAAGCTTCAAAACCCAACTTTCATTCATTGCCTGGTCCCCATTTAAACTAAGGTAGTAAGGACATTTCACTCTTTCTAGGAAGGGTCTACAAACCCCTTTTTGTTAGCTGGAAGCAGATACAGAAGACGAACCTTTGGACCAGTTTCCCCGTAAAGATTTCAGGGGGTGATATCTCTATGGGAAATTGATGTAGGCAGGCAGACGGGGGTCCCCACATGGCTATGAATTCTTGCCCCAAGACTGTCCAAAGTCACCTTTAGGAACCAGGAACCAAGACTTGATGAGACCCATTAACCAATAACAAACCTCCGCCCAGCCCTTAATCCGGCTACATTCCAGGACAGAAGATCCAACAGGGACAGAGGTCAAGAAAAGGAGATTTTCAAAGAAGACCACTCCCAAAGTCTACTCCCCTTGATAATGGCCCCTAGCAACCGAGGTTGACTCCCCATATGGAAGTACCTTGGGGAGAAATCTATAAAAGCTGTCCTGACCAAAGGACGGTGTGCACATGCTACATGGGCACACATGCTGCCTGAGCCCATGTGGCCGAGCACATGTGGTGCCTGAGCACTTGTGTCACCTGCATCTCCCCTCTTGAGATGTGTGCATTCTCTCTTACTTTCTCTTCCCCTTCCCTTTTCTAAAACCTCCTTAATAAACTCTGTAAAACTTAAAAAAAAACCTCAAGGGGGCCACACCTCTGGCCCAAGCATAAGAGATGATAATGTGGGGGCTTATTCCTTCCTCCCCTCCCAGACAAGATACTTATGCAAACACCATGGAGAGGGGATATCATAAAGAACTACACCTGAGCTATAATATCTATAGGGTATATTTTCATGGTGAGAAACATGTCGATTAATTCACACTCACGTTTCTCTTGCTATATTGATATTTCCATACTGAAAAACTTCTTTGATCATTGTACACGCTGCTCTAGGGCAATTTATTAAGTGATCTTGCTCTTTTTCAAAAAACTTTTGAGACTACAAACTTGTCTTTAGGTAAGACAAACTAATGTGATCTTATTATTTTTTTAATTTTTTTTCTTTGGGACACCGGCGGGCCAGGGGTACTCCTGGCTCTGCACTCAGAAACCCGGCGGGCTCGGGGACCATATGGGATGCCGGGATTGAACCCGGCGGCACAGCGGCCGCGAGCAAGGCAAACGCCCGCCGCTGGGCACGCCGCCCTACTTTGATATTTTGTAGAGCTGATTTTCCTAAGGGTGTTCCTATACAATACCCTGGGTGGACTCTTCCTGGTACTATTCAGATCTACACAGGGACCTTGGGTTAAAGGAGTTATAACAAATTTGGGTAGTAGTGAGGAAAATATTAGAAAATATGAAGGTAAGCCCAGGAGTCATTTATTCAGAGTCTACTAACTCACCTGTGCCTGCCTCACACTTCTTTAAATGTTTACACAAAAGAAAAGATCTTTTTGATACAAATCTCTGGCTTAAAGATATGCATATCACTTTTAAAGGTGAGGAGAGGAATCCCAAAAGCAAAGATCCGGGGGCTAATTGGTGGGCATCACCTAACAAGAGTTCATCTGCCCAGCAATGATAACCAGATGTTTCTTGCCAGGGTCTGGGATGGGTGAGGGGCTGGTCCATTTCAACACAGCCCCAACAGCCGAAAACCTCCCGCACTTCACAGTTACCACACTATGTTCAATAAAGTAGTCTGCTGCCAAGGATATGTCTTGGAGTCTTTTTATTGAAGTCTCTTGTGCTGTTACCCTTGGGCTTCTTGGCTCTGGATGCCTGAGTCCTTTAACTCTGGGACCTTTTCAGCAAGGATGACTTAAACTGTTCGTATTTCCTTGAGGTTGCCTTCATGTTCCTCTAGAACTCTGATGATTCTTAAGTTGTTCCTCTTGAATTCATCACAATGTTCTCTATTCTGCCACTGATCCGTTTTTCAGGCCTTTTCCATCTTGTGTATTTACAGAGATCTATCTGCAGTGAGAGAGGAGGAGTGCCCCAGAAGTTTTCACTCCAGACCACCACAGCATTATTGGGAAACAACACAGATACTCTCCTCAAAGGATGGAACAAGGAAAGATGGAGAAAGCACTCACGGAAACTGAATGCTTTCTGCAGCTCATCCTCATGCTCACTGATTCTGTTTTCTGCTGCTCTGTTTTTTCCCCCCCCCCCCCCCCCCCCCCCCCCCCCTCCCCCCCCCCCCCCCCCCCCCCCCCCCCTCTCCTCTCTATCCATATTGTTGAGAACCACATTCGCCTTTTTTATTTCATCTACTGAGTTTCTAATTGATGGTATTTCTGTTTGAAGTGCTTTTATTTCTGCTCTCATTTCCTCCTCATAATTTATTGACTGCCCTTTCCACTGCTTCATTTATATCCTTCTGCAATTTATTGGACATCCAGTCTATTTCTTCATTGAGCTCATTAAGTATCCTCAGCATTTCCTGTCTGAATTCTTTGTCAGAGATGAATGTGGAATTCCTAGTTGTTACTTTTGGGGCTCTTTTCTTTTTCCATCCTTTGAGGAGGGATCTGTGTTGTTTCCCATAATGCTGTGGTGGTCTGGAGGTGAAAACTTCTGGGGCACTCCTCCTCTCTCACTGCAGATAGATCGCTGTAGATCCCAGTTTTTCTGTTCTTTAGGAATATGTTGTATTGTCAATGTTGTTCAAGTAATTAGAGCTCTAAAGTGTTGGTTGAATGCAATATGGAAAGGAGGATTAACTTGTGGTCATGTAAGCAGCAGCCACAGTGAAACCCTGCCCCCATGGTTCCTACCTGAACATGCAGGGCACCTTGGCGGGGACCAATGTCTCTGGTACAGTCTCTGGTGTCCCGCTTAGACTGCTGTGTATTGTAGTCCCTGGTTTCTGTCCCTGAATCTTAAAAGCCACATGTGTGCTTCCCTTTCCACTCGTGTATGCTGGCAGCCAAAAAGCCCCCAGTTTGTATTATTTAAAGAAAATCTTCTCTTAATTAAAAAGGCATTTTACTGGATGGGTGGAAGAAAATGTTTTGACAACAAACTTATGAGAAAAGAATAATTAAAAGATATATAACAAAATCAAAAAACAAAATAAAATACAATAAAACAGAAATATTAAGCAAATATTTTTTCCAAAAATACATAAGAATTGCTAACAGTGCATGAAAAAAAAAATCACTGTCGGATTATCTGAGAAATACAAATTAAAGGACAGTAATATATCACCTAAGACCAGTGAAAATGGTCCAAAAAAATACAGGCATGGTATAGACAAAAAAAGAAGAGTCATTTTCTGTTGATGATAATTGGCCAGCCTTATGGGAAAACAATATGAGGTTTTCTCAAAAATTCATAAAAATATACGACATCAAAACTAAAAGCAACTTTAAAGACAACACACCATTGACCAAGCAAATGGAAGCAAAGATAAACAAATGGGATTATATAAAATTGAAAAGCTTCTGCACCTCAAAATAAACGGTGACCAAGATAGAAAGACAGTCCACAGAATAGGAAAGAATAATCACCCAATACCCATCTGATAAGGGATTAATATCCAGGATATATCAGGCTATGGTAGCACTTCACAAGAAAAAAAACAGCCAACCCCATCAAAAATGGGGGAGAAGAAATGAACAGAAGCTTCCAAAAAGAAGAAATTCGAATGGCCAAGAGGCATATGAAAAAGTGCTCTTCATCATTAATCATCAGGGAGATGCAAATCAAAACAACAGTGAGGTACCATCTCACGCCATAGAAACTGGCACACATCCAAAACAGCAAGAACAACCGGTGCTGGCATCGATAAGAGGAAATAGAGACTCTCATCCACTGTTGGTGGGAGTGCTGATTGGTCCAGCCCTTTTGGAAAACAATGGGCATTCCTCTGAAAGTTAGATATTGAGCTCCCATTTGATCCAGCAATACCACTCCTGGGAATATACCCTAGAGAACCCAAAACATATGGCAGAAACACTATCTGTACTTCTTTATTCATCGCTGCACTATTCACAAAAAGCTAGAATCTAGAAACAACCTAAGTGCCCGCGAACAGAAGACTGGCTAAAGAAACTTTGGTACATCTACACAACGGAATGCTATGCAGCTGTCAGAAAAGACAAAATTATGAAATTTGCCTGCAAATGGATGGACATGGAGACTATCATGCTGAGTGAAATTAGTCAGAAGGAAAAAAACAGATATAGAATGACTGCATTCATTAATAAGATATAAATAGATACCACTGTTTTATTAAGTGTGAGAAATGATAATGTCAGAATAGAACTCACCATTGAATATACACAAAGAGACTTAAATGATAGCCCTAAATATCTGCAGGGCTAGCCACAAATTGTAAAAGAAGAGGGATAAAGATGCAGAGACAGAGAGAGAGGGTCAGAGAGAGAGGGTCAGAGAGAGAAATAGAGGAAAGGGGGGTACCTGCTATTGAGGTAGCCTGGGGATGGGCAAGAGGGGGTGTAGGTACACTGGTGGCGGGATCCGAGCACTGGTGGAGGGATGGTGCGTTGGAATGCTGTATTACCAAGAACCAATTTGAACACCTTTGTAATTGTATGTTTCACTGTGGTATAATAAAAAATAAAATAAAATAACATAAAATAAAATTCATAAATAGAATGGCCATATGGTTGTTCATGAATTCTACTCTCCTAGCATTTATCTCAAGAACACAAAATTACAAATATAAATAAATCTATATTATGTCTAGTTTATGTATATTATATATTATAATATGTATTATGAATAATATGACATATGTTATAATACATAAAATAATTACAAAGAATATATAATATATCAACTTGACGTGGGAATTTGGGTTCCTACCCCTTTCCTCCCACTCCACGCCAGCTACCACAGAAGAGGGACATGCCAGACCTACAGCTCCATTGGCAACCCGGAAGAGATACAGACTCAACCACTCCAGACCCACAACTGTGCCGTTGCCCCACGTGCAAGCAACACATGGAGCTGACCTATGGTGGTTGGTAGTGGGCTCAGCCAGTCCCTGGCCTAGTCCAACATTGCTCCAAGGGTTCACTCACACGTGCGGGGGAGGGGCCACTCTGGCGGACTTGGAGCGGGGATGTGAGCTCCTCAACCTTTTCCTCTACCTCCACGCCAGCTACTCCATAAAGAGAGACACTCCAGACACACACGCACCGTCAGGCGCCCGACAGTCTTAGATAGTACTAGATGTCAGTATCAGTTCTTTCCCAGGATCTTTCACATTTATACACTGTATACAGTACTAGGCAAGTTCTAGTTCCGACTCATCATCCCAGTGAGCCTAGCAGTAAGCCAGAGCAACCCCCACGCCATGAGGTCAGTCATTTTCAACATCCAGACTCCACAACTCCCTCAGAGCTCCACCCAAGAGAAAACCTGATCTTTCCCCTTTGAGTTTCATCAGTAAATGCTCGAGATGAGAGCCTTCTAATGAGAGTATACCACCTACTCGGAAGAGCCTGGCAAGCTACCCGTGTTTTATTTGATATGCCAAAAAACCAGTAACAATTAAGGACCTCATTCCCATGATCTGAAGGAATGGTTTGAGGCTTTTTCCTATTCCTGGTGCAAGCAGATGCCCATGGGGTGCACTTGCTTTGCAACAGGACATATCGAGGTGTTACTGGTGCCTACTCGAAGCAAATCGATGAACAATGGGAAGATAGGTGATACAAGTGACATATGGATATAATATACATAGTACTATATATATATATATATGGCCAGTTTCATCACATCTTCTAGGGCCAGCAGACATGCGTGTTGCTGTGGGTATGCTGTCCTGGCTTGGAGGGGGGGGGTTTGAGCCCACTCCTCTCATCCCCCCACCTCCAGTGACCCAGTGGGCATGACTAAGAGATCCACAGACACCATTTAAAATCTACCATGCACCGAGACTGAGCAGTAACGCCTGAGGAGTATGACCAGATACACAAATGCTACAGCTGTTTCCTATTGTCCATGGTCACACAGTGCCAACATGCCAAGTTAACATTAAAACAAAGTTTAGGGTCAGATCCTTGTCAGGACCTTTCCCCATATATATGTTGCAATGATCAATAAGGTTGCAGCCAGCTGGGGGTGCTGGTATGAGGGGATGGGGAGTTGGTGGATGGCAGTGGCCTTTACTGGTAGTAGAGGCACACTGGTGGTGAGAACAGTGTAAAACAATGAATGATTGTGACAACTGTACTGTGAGGAAATGTGTAAATCGTGGTGTTTGTATAAAGGAAATAAGTATATTATATAATGTCTAATATATTAATATATTATACATACTATGTAATCTGATCATATAATATATTCTGAATATTATATGATATATCACTTGATCACTTGGCATCCCGCTATTCATCGATTTGCTCCAGCGGGTGCCTGTAATATTTCCATTTGACTCTATCACGTGCCAGTGTAGCCCAACGGTATCTGGTTACTTCAAGAATACAAAGAGCCTCAAGCTCTTCGTTCAGGGTCTTGAAGAAGTCTGACCATCTTGTAGGTTGGCGGCCACATGATAATTTGACGTCCCGTGGAATCCAGTTGGTAATGTCTCCAGTCCAGAGGTTGTCTCCCATTGCATTAAATGTCCAGCCCATCTGATTTTCGATGCCTTGGCAAATGAGACAGTGTCCCTGACTCTGGAACAGCAATAGAGGTCAGATCTCCGGATTCCTTCTTTCACTTGAGTGTGGATTGATATTCGAAACACAGCTCTTTGATTCCCCTTTGGGAGACCAGAATAGCATTCTCATCCTGCTTTCATAGTGCCCACGTCTATGACGTGTATGTTCATGCAGGGAGAACAGTGGAGTTGAAGAGATGTGCCCGGAGCTGGAGGTTCTTTGTCTTTTCAGCTATTTCTTCAATGCTTTTGAAGGCATTACAAGTCACTCTATTCTCCCTGCGTATCTCAGGTGCTAGGTCATTTGTCATGTTGAGTTCTCAACCTAGTTACAGATAACTGCTGTATTCAGAGATGTTTGTTCCATTGAGAGCGAATGAGGCCTCTGGAACTAGCTCACTTTAATGAACATTGTTTTGTTGAGATCAGCTGCAGACCTATCTTTCCACATTCTAGGTCAAAGTCAGCCAGCATTTGTGTTGCTTGGCTAATATTTGGTGTTATTAGAATGATGTCATCAGTGAAGCAGAGGTGGTGTAGGTGCCAACTGTCTATCTTCACTCCCATTCTTTCCCATTCTAATTGCTTTATGACATTCTCGAGGGTGGTGCTAAAGAGTTTTGGTCAAATGGTATCACCCTGCCAAAGCCCTCTTTTGACATCAGTGATCACTTACTTATAGAATGTTGAGATCCTGCTTGTGAATCCGTATTTCAATATAGAGTATATTACTATATTATTGTATATAACCTAAATAATGATATAAAATAACTACATAATAATATATAATATTATATATCATATTCCTGCCCCCTTGAGGTGTTGCAGATGTGGCTGCGGTGCCCAGCTGTGTCAGCAGGTAGCACACAGGAGACAGGCTTGTCTACAACCAGTGCTCTGCCCTGTGGGCCCCTCGATGGGTGATGGTCTAACATAGAAAAAAAGACTGGATCCTCTGGGGTGAACCCAGAACCATTGCAGAGCCTGGTAAGCTACCCATGGTGTTTTTGGTATGCCCAAAAACAATAGTAGTAATGGACTTCATTTCTAATAAATGGAGATGATACTGCTGGCTGCTTGAGCAAATTGATGAACAACGGTAAAACAAGTGAAAAATGACAAGTGACATATATCATATATCATACACAGATATACAATATGATATATTATATAATTTTATAGCATAATGCATATTACATCATCTATAACTTAGTATTACATATTTCTATATATCATATATTTCTTACATATCATATATGTAATATATTATATAATGCCAATAATATATTATTTGTTGTACAGTAGTAATATAGTATTGTAATAATACAATGCATAATTAATATGATATACTATGTAGATTTTATTAAAATATATATTTACAAACATATAAATGTATATTTTATTACTGTACATGTTTTAGCACTATTTAAGTAGTCTATATTTGAAAATTGCCTAAGCATGAAATGCAGATAGATTGGACTGGGGGTGATAATACAGTGGGGAGGGCGTTTGCTTTGCACGCTGCTGAACTGGGTTTGATTCCCAGCATATCATATGTCCCTTCCCCCAAACACTGTCAGGAGTAATTCCTGAGTGGACATTCCAGAGTAAGCAATGAATATCGCTGGCATGACACAAAAACAATACTACTACTACTACTACTAATAATAATAATAATTATTATTATTACAATTATTATACCTCAAACATGGGGCAGAGCTGCTACTTGCTCTCCCTGTGCCCAGACGCTCATGAGGCGCCCGGGAGGCATGGCAGGTTCTAGCCCTGGCACCACCCCAGCAGAGCCCTCACTACAAGCCAGACCACCCTCCCCCACCATGGGGCTGGCCATTTCCAATCCGACTTCCTCTCACACAACTCCACCCAGCAGACCAGACATTACAGCCCGGATCATCAACACCCATCATGCCGGATTTTTCAATCCGGCCCAGGTATGCTGAACCAGAGACTCTCAGACATGAGATAGAGCTGTACTTGCTCTCCCTTTGCCCAGCCGCCATGAGGCGCCCAGGAGGCATGGTGGGTTCTAGCCCTGGCCTGCCACACCAGCGTAGCCTCACAACAAGCCAGATGACACCCCCGACTCCATGGAGGCTGCCATTTTCCACATCTGGACTTCCCTCTCGTCACAACTCCACCCAGCAGACCAGACTATCACAGCCCGGCTCCTGCAGCCACTAGCAGCCACACGGTTCATCAATAAATGCTTTATTCAGATGTGACTACAAGAGTATGCCACCCGCATGGCAAGTCTGGCAAGCTGCTCATGTCATATTTGATATGCCAAATACCAGTAACATTTATATTAGGTGATTCCCATGACCTAATATAATGGTTTGAGGCTCTTTATGTTCCTGGAGCAAGCGGATGTCTTTGGGTTCTATTAGCATAAGACAGGACATATGGAGATATTACTGGTGCCTGCTCTAGCAAATAGATGATGAACGGGAAGATAGTGATAGACAGTAATAATTATAATAATAATAAAATAAAGATGCAGTGTTTATACAAAATACAGTACTTCTAAACTCTTACAACAATAAGTTTTCCTTTTGATTCAACATGAATGGAATTGTTAGGTAACATACTAAGTAAAATAAGCCACAAGGAGTGAGGCATCAACTCACAGAAGGTGTATAAAGGAAAAAAAAGATCAAAGGAATTGACAATTTTAATATAAGTCCACTCTCAAATTTTGGTTACCAGGGGAGAAAAGAACTGGGCTTCGGTGTTTCACAGCACTTTGTGGATAGATATTTACATTTGTGGTGGACAAGGTGGGGAAACATTTTTTTACATAGCTAAACCTACAATATATAAACATTTCTACTACGTTATCTCAATAAAAACACATTTTAAAAGTTTATGAGCCAAAATTGCATTATTCTTTACGTTACTCTATTCTACCACCTACCAGTCCTATGAAACATATATTTTATGACTATGGTTTTAACCACTGTATCTGCCCTTTTTCTCTCTTTAACTTTTATATTTGTCAGAGCATCTTTTAGCTCCATTGTGTATGGATATTACTGCTTAAAAGTTCTAATGGAGGGGGCCAGAGCAATCGAACAGTGGGTACGGCATTTTCCTTGCACGCAGCCAACCTGGTTCAATCCCCGGCATCCCATATCGCCTCCCGAGCACTGCCAGGAGTAATTCACTATCACTGTCTTCCCGTTCATCATCTATTTGCTAGAGCAGACACCAGTAACCTCTCCATATGTCCTGTCTCATGCTAGTAAAGCCCAAGGGCATCTGCTTGCTCCAGGAACATAAAGAGCCTCAAACCATTATACTAGATCATGGGAATGACCAAATATAATTGTTACTGGTATTTGGCATATCAAATACGACATGAGCATCTTGCCAGGCTTGCCGTGGTGGGAGGCATACTCTTGTAGTCACCTCCAAATAAAGCATTTATTGATGAACCGCGTGGCTGCAAGCGCCCGCAAGCCGGGCTGTGATAGGCTGGTCTGTTGGGTGGCGTTCTGATGAGAGGGAAGTCCAGATTGAAAATGGCAGCCCCCATGGAATGGGGGATCGTCTGGCTTGTTGTGAGGCTCTGCTGAGGTGGCGGGCCAGGGCTAGAACCTGCCATGCCTCCGAGGAGCCTCATGGAGAGGCTGGGCACAGGGAGAGCCAGTAGCAGCTCTGCCCCATGTCTATGAGTCTCTGGATCACCATACTTGGGCCAGATTGAAAAAACTGCTGCAGGGTGGAACAGATACTACACTTGATCTTAGCTGAGTAATTCCTGAGTGAAAAAGCCAGGCGTAACCTCTCAGTGTCGCCAGGTGTGATCCAAAAAAAAAAAAATTCTAATGGATTTTTTCAATCCACTGTTAAATTTAAAATTACCCAAAAATTAAAAATTCCTTTCACCAATCCCATACTTCATTTAGTAAGATTGCCATATCATGTCATCCTGTAATAAAATTGCAGATAATCTATCACTTCTTCAAAAATTCATAGAACATCAAATGATAAGTAGAAAAACCTGTTGCGAACTTGGTCAGATCTAATAGCATTTGTGCTTTGATATAGGTGATGTAAGTAGCACTGAAATGGCATCTTTTAGAAATTTGTGTCAGGCTATCACAAAGCAAAAATCCTGACATATACATACGTCACAATGTTTAATTGGGGTTTGTAAGCACCAAGAGATAAAGGGAAAAATACCACATTATAGGTAGAAAATAACAGAACAAAAGACCAAATATAGATCTTTGATTATTTATTTTTACAGATGGGCATTTTGTTGAATAGTACATATCAGTTATTTTATAAAGAAGAGCAAGAGGTACCCTTCATATGGGGCATGGCGGGACGTGTGGGTGCAGCCGCATATTATTACAAAAAGGATATTCAACACCAAGGGGAAGGTAATATCCTCGAAAAGGGAAAAAGGAGGACACCTACAGAACATCTCTAGAGTCCTACCTGACAGTTTGGAAGAAACAGTACCCAGAAGAATTCACCCCTGACCACCATAGCACCATGGGGGAATCAACGCTGATCCCCAGCTCGAAGAGCATTTGAAGAAACCAACCCTGAAGACTTGGAAAAGAATGCAGACATACATAATCTCTCTGACAAATTTTCAGAGAAAAAGGTGAGGATGTTCAACAAGCTCAATGAATAAAAAGTGGAATGGATGTTCAATAATATACAGGAGAAAAGAAATGTAGCCATGGAAAGGGTAGTCAATAAATTACAAGGAAAATTAGAGTAATAATGAGAAAAATGCAAATAGAAATGTCACCACCAAAAAACTCTGTAGATGAAAAGAAAACACAAGAGGGGCTCTGAACAGCAGGATGACATCAGTGGAAGAAAAAAACCAGTGATACTGAGCATGAGTGCAGAAAGCATTCAGGGAAATGAAATAAATGAGAAAATACTGAAAAATGAATCAGCAACCGAACAGAGAACATTGGGATGATTGCAAGAGAAAGAAAATAACAATCATTGGAGTCCCAGAGGAACATGAGGGCATATGTCCTGTGGGAAGCAGCCCATGGAGCTCTGGAGTGCAGTAAATGACTTGGCTAGCCCCTGGCCATGTACAAAATAGCTCCGAAGGTTTGCTCACTTGTGCGGGAGGGCCATGCTGGCTTGACTTGGAGTGGGGATTTGGGCTTCTCCTCCCTATTCCTCCACCTGCATGTTCAAGGCGTGGCTACAAGCTCCCACCACCACAGTCAGCAGCAACTCCCAGAAGGGAGATACTCCAGACCCACAGCTGTGTCGCTGCATGATAGTCTTAGATAATAGTGGAAGTTAGGACCAGATCCTTCCCAGGAATTTTCACATTTATATACTCTATACAGTACTAAGCATGTTCAAGCCATGGCCCCGTCATCCCAGTGAGCCTAGCAAGAAGCCAGGGGAATCCCCCACACCTGGAGGTCTCTCATTCTCAACATCCAGACTCTACAGCTCCTCATTAGCTCCACCTAAGAGAAAAGCAGATCTCTCCCTTTGAGGTTCATCAGTAAAGCTCAAGATGAGAGCCTACTACTGAGAGTGTACCACCTTCACGGCAGAGCTTTTGCAAACTACCCATGTTGTATTTGATATGCCAAAAACCAGTAACAATTATAGACTTCATTCCCATGACCTAAAGGAACGGTTTGAGGCTTTTGTGTTTCTGAAGTGAGCAGATGCCCTGGATTACACTTGCTTGTGGCAGGACATATGGAGATGTTTCTGATGCTCACTCGAGCAAACTGGTCAACAACGGAAGACAATTGATAGAAGTGAAGTGAAAAAAATCTTTGCAGAGAAGTTCCCAGAGTTAAAGGAAATGGGAATTCAGATCCAAAGAAGAGAGAAGGTTACCAGCAAGAGGGCCCCCCATAAAAGACCCCATAAAATAGATACATTCTAGTCAAAATAAGGAATGCCATAGATAAAGACTCAATTTTCAAGCAGGAAGATCCAAGAAGGAAATTGTATACGAAGGAGCATCGATTTGACTTTGAGTAGACCGTCCAAGCCCAAAGGCAGTGGTGGGATATAGTGAAAAAACTCAGTGAAATGAATGTGCCACCAGTAATTTGTTCCCAAGCTAAACTCTCACTCAGATATGAAGGACAGATACAGTTTCTTGGATAGACAACAGCTCAGGAACTCCGTAAACTCAAAACCAACCTTAAAAGAAGGGCTGAAAGAGCTACTCTAAGAAGAGACAAAACCCAAAATAACAACAAACCTATACGGAAAGATGACACAAAATTCCATGACAATAATCTCTCTCAAAGTCAACTACCTGAATGCACCAGTTAAGAGACACAGAGTGACAAAAATGGATCAAAAAATTGAATCCAACATTTTGGTGACTTCAAGAAACACATCTGAACAATCGGAACAAAGACAGGCTCAAAGTAAAAGGGTGGAAAACAATCATTCACTCAAACAAGCCCTCCAAGAAGGGTGGAGCTGCCATACTGGTAGCCGACAACATAGACTTCAGGCTGAAGAAGGTCAGAAGGAACAGTGAAGGTCACTTCTTAATAGTCAAGGATACATATTTCAGGAAGAAATTATACTCTTAAACATATATGCACCCAGTGAGTGGCCAGCAAAATACCTAAAACAACTAATATTGGACTTCAAAGAAGACACTGACAGCAACACAATTGTCGTTGGAGATTTCAAGAATGCTCTTTCAACTCTTGCAGATCAACCAGACTGAAACCTAACAAGGAAATACTGGCCCTAAATGGAAGAAAGAGGGCTGCTAGATATATACAGGACATTGCATCCCAATAAACCAAATATACGATTTTCTCCAGGGCACATGGTACACACTCCAAGATAGATCACATGCTGAGCAATAAAATATAACATACCTCTATAAAATCAAGAAGATAGAAATTGTGCTATTTTTTCAGACCATGATGCAATGGAAATAGAAGCTAATTGCACGAAAAACAGAATAATACCAAGCACCTGAAAACTAAACAGCTTACTGTTGAAGAACCAGCACGCCATAAAAGAAAACAAAGAGGAAATCCAAAAATTCCTGGAAAAAATGAAATTGAAGACAGAAGCTATTAGAACTTGTGGGATTCAGTGAAAGCAGCATTAAGAGGAAAGTTCATAGCTCTTCAAACATTCATCAGAAAAGAGGGAAAAGGTCATCCTAAACAGTCTGACTTCACAACTTAAGATCTTAGAAAGCAATCAGCAAAAGTATCCCAACTCAGGCAGAAAGAAAGAAATAATAAAATTAGAGCGGAAATCATAAGATGGAATTCCAAGAAGACACTCCAGAAAATCAATGAAACCAAGAGCTTTTCTTTGAAAAAAATAGACAAGATTAACAAAACCACTTGCAAGACTCACAAGCAAGGGAAAAGATAGATCCCAAACAAATAGAATCAGAAACCACAGAAATTCAAAAGATCATCAGATTGCTGAGAGTCTGTATGCCATGAAACAGAGAACCTAGAAGAAATGAACAAATTCCTGAATTCTTATACCCTCCCAAGACTGCAAAAGATTTGAAATAACCAACAAACCTATCACCATTGAGGAGATGGAATCAGTAATCAAAAGTCTCCCCCAAACAAAAGCCAAGGTCCAGATGGATTCACCAGTGAATGCTACCAAACCTTTTAAAGATATCCTACTCCCAGTACTTTTCAATCTCTTCCAGGAAACTGAAGAAACTGAAACATTCCCAAATAGTTTCTATGAGGCAAATATCTCCCTGATACCCAAATCAGAGTGTAGTCATGAAAAATAAAAACTACAGGCCAATCTCCCTGATCATCATAGATGCTAAGATCTTCAATAAAATACTAGCAAATAGAATCCAAAGAGTCATCAAAAAATATACAACATGACCAAGTAGGATTCATCCGGGAGTGCAAGGGATGCTTCAACATCTGCAAGTCAATCATCATAATATATCATATCAATAAGAATAATAATAAAAGCCATATGACCATATTAGTAGGTGCAGAGAAGGCATTTGCCAAGATCCAACACCGATTCATGATATAAAATCTCTGTAAAATGGGAAATGAAGGCACTTTCCTCAATATAATCAAAGCCATCTACTACAAGCCCACAGCGAGCATCATTCTCAATGGGGAGAAACTTAAAGCCTTCCCCTATGATAGGGGACAAGACAAGGCTGCGCTCTCTAACCACTTATATTTAATATAGTACTGGAACTACTTGCCATAGCAATCACTTGATCACTTGACATCCCATTATTCATCAATTTGCTCGGAGCAGGCAGCAGTAACATCTCAATTTGACCCTATCACATGCCAGTGTAGCCCAATGGCATCAGCTTGCTTCAGGAATACGAAGAGCCTCAAACTGTTTGTTCAGGGTCTTGACAAAGAAGTTTGACCATCTTGTAGGTGAGCGGCCACATGATCTTTTGACATCCCGTGGGATCCAGTCAGTAATGACTCTAGTCCAGCAGTCATCTCCAAATAGCATTACATGTCCAGCCCATCTAATTTTCGATGCCTTACAAACGAGACAGCATCCTCAAGCAGTGACAGTGAGGATTGGGAGCCCATCGGCTTGTGGCCCCCCATTCCGGGAGACTCTGTTGGGGCCTTGGGCCGGCCTAAGATGGGACATGATGACCGACACCCTGTGGTCATCTTTCTTTACCATCTTTACCGCTGCCATGTTCACCGTGCTGAACAACTACCGCCAATGGGACTACCGGGGCACAGGCCAATTTTTCTCCAACTATGTGGAGTGGCTGCACGGCATGTCCTGCTTGCCAGGGCATAGAGCGATGTCACGTATGTATATATATATATATATATATATATATATATTATACACGTGATAGTTAGCTATTAGGCCTGAAATATTTTTTCCATCACCAATGAAGAAGGAAGCCTCAGTTTCCCCTTTGCACCTTTCCCCCATTGAGCTGACTGACATTTCATTCCCAAAGTCCTCCCCAGTGATCCTAAAGATTTCCAGGACCATAAAACTCTGTCCTGGAGTCTAAGTCTACAGAGAGACTAAGATAAGGTACAAGAATGCCCAGAAAGATTTAGACTAACTCTGAGAGTGTTTATTACTCAGTATTTTCATTCTTGAAAATATTGACGCACCCTGGGAATCGCGAAAGAACACAGAAACCTACCGCTACAGCTTCTGCCTCATTTGCAACAATTTTCTGCATCTGTTCACTTAGGTCCTTTAATTAGTAAGGTTTAGTTTCCTTCCTTCCTTTCTTGCTTCCTTCCTTACTTCCACTATCTTTTCTTTCCTTATCTCTCTTTCTTTCTTTCTCTTTCTTTCTTTCTTTCTTTCTTTCTTTCTTTCTTTCTTTCTTTCTTTCTTTCTTTCTTTCTTTCTTTCTTTCTTTCTTTCTTTCTTTCTTTCTTTCTTTCTTTCTTTCTTTCTTTCTTTCTCTTTCTTTCTTTCTTTCTTTCTTTCTTTCTTTCCTTTCCTTCTTTCTTTCCTTCCTTCCTTCCTTCTTTCTTTCTATCTCTTTCTCTCTTTTCTCTCTTTTTCTCTCTCTTTCTTTCTTTCTTTCTTTCTCTCTTTCTTTCTTTCTTTCTTTTTCTCTTTCTTTCTTTCTTTCTTTCTTTCTTTCTTTCTTTCTCTCTCCCTCTTTCTTTCTTTCTTTCTTTCTTTCTTCTTTTCTTTCTTTCTTTCTTTCTTTCTTTCTTTCTTTCTTTCTTTCTTTCTTTTCTTTCTTTCTTTCTTTTCTTTCTTTCTTTCTTTCTTTCTTTCTTTCTTTCTTTCTTTCTTTCTTTCTTTTCTTTCTTTCTTTCTTTCTTTCTCTTTCTTTTCTTTCTTTCTTTCTTTCTTTCTTTCTTTCTTTCTTTCTTTTCTCTCCCTCCCTCCTTTTCTTTTGGGAGAAGATTATATAAATTTTCTCCAAATTGCCTTGGCCTGAAGTTCTCTACATATATAAAAGTTAGTCTGTGTCATTGTAGAGGAAGCCTTGACATTTTTATTGTCCTGTTATATTCTGGTAGTAGTCTTTAGATTCTCCTGTGACTTTCCCTTTTCTGAGGCTGTCCACTCTTCTCTGGTTGGTGGTCATTTCTGCATGACCATTTCTGAGGTGACTCAAATTATTCTTCTCCAAAGAGGTCACAATTGTATCTCAAAGGAATGTGTTTCTCATGCCCTTGGGCTACTTTAGAGATAGGTAATTTCTTCTTTTTCTACTTACCTAGACTCATTATCAGAATCCCTGTCTGCCTACAACATGATCTCCCACCCCACCTCACACACATATACACAAACACATGAAGATATTTCACAGCCTTAAATCTTTAAGGGGAGAAACTCGGGGGAACAATAGAACAGGGACTAGGGCACTTGCCTTGCACACTACACACTGGGTTTCATCCCCAGCAAACCATATAGTCTCCTGAGTCAACTGGGAGTAAGCCCTGCTTGCTGCATTGTGTGGCTCAAAAAACAAAACATCAAAAAGACCTAAGTGGGTGAAGGTCCATCCTCTATAGCTATTTCCTCCTATCAAAGAGTATGGAACTGCTTATAGAAATGAATGAAATCTCACACTAACTTAAAGGGATTCAGATTTGTCAGGGTGAAAGAGAAATTATATAGTTAGGTAACATTTAAAAAAATTGGCCCCAAGGGGAAAAGAATTTCCCCAGGCCAAAGAGGTCAGTATGTTTAAGGACATAAAAAGTAATGGCCATAGCCTAAGTTTTTGTTCCTTCTTTTGCATTCTGATAATTTCCCTATAGAAGGAATTATTAGCTTCTTTAACTATAGGCTTCTATTTAAATAAAAAAGATTGTACTTAGTTTATAGAAAATTATAGGAAGAACTTATACTTTAAAAGGAATTTCAAGTCCTGATAGGGTAAATAAGTAGGTTGACTTTATTTTCTACCAGAATATGGTCAGATACATGAGGTGAGCTCCTATTGACTTTCTCTGTGCTCATCTGATCATGAGGTGTTCGGGAGGGAAGGCGAGATCTAGCCCTGACCTGCCATTCCAATAGCCGACAAGAAGCCAGAGGAACCCCCACACCATGAGGGCAGCCATCTTCAATATCTGAACTCCACAGCTCGTCAGAGCTCCACCCAAAAGAAAAGATGATCTCAAGCCCTGCTTGTCAGAGTCCCTACCCTACAGTGAAGCCTATTTTAAGCCCAGCTATGCTTGAACCAGAGACACAGATAAACGGGCCACAGCTGCTACTTGCTCTCCCTGTGCTTGCTGATTATGAGACGTTCAGGAGGGAAGGTAGGTACTACTCCTGGCCTGCCATTCCAATACCTGGTAAGAATCAGAGGAACCCCCCATACTATATGGGCAGCCATCTTCAACATACGAACTCCACAGATCATCATATCTCCACTCAAGAGAAATGCTGATCTCTCCCTATTGTGCTTGGCTGCTATGCAGCTGCGTGGTTCATCAGTAAATGCACAAACTGAGAGTCTGCATACTACCGAGAGTATCCCACCCACACGGCAGGGCCAAAACAGTAACAATTTAGACATCATTCCTATGACCTGTAAGAATGGTTTGAGGCTCTTCATGGTCCTAGAGCAAGCAGATGCCCTTGTGCCACACTAGCACATGACAGAGACATATGGATATGTTACTGGTGCCCACTTTAGCAAATCAATAAACAACAGGAAGACAAGTGATACAAGTGATGGTCATTGATTGTGGTAAACAGAACTTATTTTTATCCTGGAGAGATGAATCCAACTAGAAATCCCATAAGTTTTATATAAGTGTGGTGTTAGGATATAATCAAAAGAGATCCAGTTTTACACATTTTATTTTTTTATTTGTATTTTTTATTAAAGCACCGTGAGATACACAATTACAAAAGTGTTTATATTTGGGTTTCAAACAATGTTCCAGCACCCATCCCTCTATCATTGCCCATTTCCAACCACGAATGTCTCCTAATTTTACCCTCTCCCCAGCCTGCATCTATGGCACGCAATTTTCACTTCTCTCTGTCCCTCTCTCTTTCTCTCTCTCTCTTTTCTCTTATGAATTGTGGCTTGCAATACATACATTTAGAGGTTATCATTTATATCCCTTTGCCTACTTTCAATGTTCAGTTCTATGCTGGTATTATCATTTACAATAATTATTAGTATACTGTTCCTTTCTCTGTATTGCCTAACCTCTGCCTCCCACACATTTGTAGTAGGTTCTACCCACTGACAAACCTCCTGATCCATGTTCTGGCTCGCCTTGGATATTGGTATCATGCTATTTTTATATCCTGCAAATAAATGCAGTCATTCTATATCTGTACTTTCCCTATGACTAATTTCACTCAGCATGATACTTTCCATGTTCGCTCATTTATAGGTGAATTTCATAACTTCGTTTTCCTATCAGCTGCATAGTATTCCATTGTGTAGATGTAACACAGTTTCTTTATCCAGTCATCTGTTCTCGGGCAGTCTGGTTGTTTCCAGATCCCTGCGTATTGTGAATAGGACTGCTATGAACATGGAAGTGCAGATGGTGTTTCTACTGCGTGTTTTTGGTCTCACAGGGTGCATTCCCAATATTGGTATTTCTGGGTGAAATGATCTCAATTTCTAGTCTTTGGAGGAATGTCCATATTGTTTTCCACAAAGGCTATGCCAGTAGACATTACCACCAACAATGAATAAGAGTCCCTTTCTCCCTGCATCCACACCAGCACTTGTTTTTTCTTGCTCTTTTGGATTTGTGCCAGTTTCTGTGATGTGAGATAATATCTCATTGTTGTTTTGATTTGCATCTCTCTGATGATTAGTGATCACTTGATATCCCGTTATTCATTTATTTGCTCCAGAAGGAGCCAGTAACATTTCCATTTGGCCCTATTACGTGCCAGTGTGGCTCAATGGCATCTGGTTGCTTCAGGGTCTTGACAAAGAAGTCTCACTATCTTGTAGGTGGGTGGCCACGTGATCTTTTGACATCCTGTGGGATCCTTATGTTAATGGCTAAAGTCCAGCGGCTGTCTCCAAATCGCATTACATGACCAGCCCATCTGATTTTCGATGCCTTGGCAAACGAGACAGATAACCTAAGATTGGGCCAATCTAACATGTTTAGCTGATCTAACATGGTGGTGGCCTGAGGAGTTGGTGGTGGCAAGGAAAGTGGCTTGGAGGCGGTGACGGTGGAGGTGGGGAGAAGGGCAGTGAGAAGCACCCTGACTCAGGTCCTGCAGCAGCGTGGGGAGCTGCAGGAGCAGCTGTGCAGGAGCCAGTGGCATGGCCAAGCTCGGGGGCATGCACAGACAATAGCGCCAAGGAGCACAGTGAGGTGAGGTGGGGTGCCCTGGCGAAAGCCCGGGACTGGGCATGCGGGCAGCAGCTCGGCATGGCCGCAGCGAGTGGCGAGAGTGAGGCCTGGGAGCCCCTGGGCTTGCGGCCCCCATTCTCAGGGGAATCCAGCGGGGACTCTGGCCTGGCCTACGGGACAACACAATGACGGAAACCCAGTGGTCATCTTTCTTTACCATCTTTACTGCTGCCGTGTTTGCTGCACTCATCAAGGACCACCAGTGGGACTACCAGGGCACGGGCCATGAGTCCTCCGTCTACTTGGAGCGGCTGAAGGGCATGTCCCATATGACAGGGCGGAGAGCGATGTCACATTCAGCAATGCTCTGGGGTTACTCTTGGCAATGCACTCAGGAATTACTCCTAGCAGTGCTTAGCCCAGCAAGCTACTAAGAGTATACGGCCCGCAAGGTAGAGCCTGGCAAGCTGTCTGATGAGTATTTTGATATGCCAAAACAAGTAATATCAATTAGTGATGTTGAGAAATTTTTCATATGCCTTTTGGCCATTTTCATATGCCTTTCGAATGTTTCTGTTCATTTTCTCTCATTTTTTGGAGGGGGGTTGACTATTTTCTTCTTGTAAAGTCTTACCAGTGCCTGATATATCCAGGATATTAACCCCTTATCAGATAAGTATTGAGTGAATATTATCTCCCATTCTGTGGACTATCTTTGTATGTTGGTCACTGTTTCTTTTTGAGGTTAAGAAGCTTTTTTAGTTACAAGTAGTGCCATATGTTTACTATTGCTTCAATTGCTTTCTTAGTCGTGTTTCATCTTCGTAGATTCATTTAGCTGCAATGTTTTGGAGGGTTTTTCCTATATTTCCTTTGATGTACTTTATGGATTCAGGTCTGATATTGAGATGTTTAATCCATTTTGATGTGTTTTTTGATCTATTTTTCATCTGTTTAATGGTGTTTGATTATTGTGTGGATATGGTCGATTGTGCTGAATCCTTTTCGGAAGCCAGCTTGCTCGCATGGTTGTTCTTCATCAAATGTTCTGCCAATCCTGTTCAGGATGACTCGAGTAAACAGTTTGTAGATGACGGAAAACAGGTAGATGAGGTGATAGTTGCCAATGTTGTGAATGTCTCTCTTCTTGAACAGTAGAACTGTTTTCCATTGGGAGGGCACCTTGCATTCAGACAGCTAGTGTGTGAAGAGTCGAGCCACTGTATTGATGAGTACTTATGGCAGATTCTTCAGTGTCTTCTCATTGAAGTCTATAGAGAATTCAAGATGCCGCTCTGTCTCACGTTCATTGATTTAAAGAATGCCTTTGATTCTGTGGAGACTGAAGCAGTCATCGAAGCCCTAGCCAAACAGGGCTTTCAAACCCAATACATCAAGATCCTTCATGAACTATATTACGGTTTCACCACCATGATCTCACCATTCTACAGGGAAGTGGTCATTGACGTCAAAAGAGGGGTTCAGCAGGGTCTTACCATTTCTCCAAAACTCTTCAGCGCCACCCTCGAAAACATCATGAAACAATTAGAATGGGAAGGAATGGGAGTAAAGATAGACGGCCAGCAACTGCACCACCTATGCTTCACTGATGACATCGTTCTAATAACACCAAACATCAGCCAAGCGGCACAAATGCTGGCTGACTTTGACTGAGAATGTGGAAAGATAGGTCTACTGCTTATTCTCAACAAAACTATGTTCATGAAAAATGAACTAGTACCAGAGGCCCCATTCACTCTCAAAGGATAAAACATCTCTGAATGCAACAGCTATGTGTACCTAGGTCGAGAAGTCAACATGATGAAAGCCCTAAAACCTGAGCTGCGCAGGAGGAAAAGAGGAGCATGGAATGCCTTCAAAAACATGGAAACAATAGCCAAAAGAACAAAGAAACTCCAGCTCCAGGCACATCATTTTGACTCCACCGTTCTCCCTGCATTAACATCACTGTATTACTGTCTTCCCATTCATCATCAATTTGCTCGAGTGGGCCCTAGTAACATATCCATATGTCCTGTCTCATGCTAGTAGAGCCCAAGGGCATCTGCTTGCTCCAGGAACATAAAGAGCCTCAATTTATTCCAGAATGAGGTCTATAATTGTTACTGATATTTGGCATATCAAATACAACACGGGTAGCTTGCCAGGCTCTGCCGTGCAGGTAGCATACTCTTGTAGTCATCTCCAAGTCCAGCATTTATTGATGAACTGTGCTCCGCATAGCGGCTGTGTAAGCCGGGCTGTGATAGGCTGGTCTGCTGGGTGGAGTTCTGACCGAGAGGGAACTCCGGATGCGGAAAATGGAGGTCCTCATGGAGTGGGGGGGGGTCGTCTGGCTTGTTGCAAGGCTCTGCTGGGGTGGCTGGCCAGGGCTAGAACCTGCCATTCTTCCTGGGCACCTCGTGAGTGGCTGGGCACAGGGAGAACAAGTAGTAGCTCTGCCCTATGTCTGTGAGTCTCTCTGCATTAACATACGCCTCCTAGACCTGGGCCCCTACGAAAGCAGGATGAGAATGCCATTCGGGTCTCCCAAAGAGGAATCAAAAGAGCCATGGTTGGAATATCACACCTCACTCAAGTAGAGAAGGAATCCGTAGTTCCGACCTTCGTCGCTATTCTAAAATCAAGGACGCTGTTTCATCTGCCAGGACATGAAAACTTACATGGACTGGTCATATAGTGCGATCTGGAGATGACCGTTGGACTAGCGCCATTACCGATTGGATCCCGCAGGATGTGAAAAGATCGCATGGCCGCCCACCTGCAAGATGTTCAGACTTCCTTATCAAGACCCTAAGCAAAGAGTTCGAGGCACTTAATATCCCAGAAAGAAACAGATGCCATTGGGTACACTGGCATGTGATAGAGTCAAATGGAACCATTACTGGAGCCTGCTCTGGGAAATCGATGAATAATGGGATATCAAGTGATCAAGTGATCAAGTGATCAAGTGATTAATGGTGTTAGAGTTCCAGATTCATTTTTATATGTAGTTGCCTAGTTTTCCCAGCACCACATCTTCAAGAAACTTTATTTGCTTTATTTTGTCTTTTTTGCCCGTTTATCAACAATTAAATGATTATGTGTATGAGGATGGGTGTCAGGATACTCAACTTTATTCCATAGGTCTACAGGTTGGCTTTTATTCTAATATGCCATTTTAATCACTACTGCTTTGTAGTACAGTTTGAAGTTGGGAAAGTTGACGACTCCCATCATCTTTTTTCCCAAGCATTGCTTTAGATCTTCGTGCTGGATTTATTATTCCATACAAATTGCAAGAGTGTTTGGTGAATTTCCTTGAAGAATGTTATGGATCTCCTTATAGGCACCACATTGTATCTGTATAAAGCTCTAGGGAGTATTACCATTTTTACAATATTAATTCTCCAAATCCATGAGCAGGGAATGTATTTCCATTTCGTCCTGCCCTTTTTATTTATTGAAGCAGTGTTGTGTAGTTTACTTAGTACTGATCCTTTACACTCTTAGTTAAGCTAATTCCTATGTATTTGATTTTCTGCTTAGCAATTGTGAATGGGATCATTTTCTTAATATCCCTTTATTCTCTTTCGTTATTTGTATATATGAAAGTCACGAACTTTTGGGTATTGATTTTGTACCCTGCCACTCTACGATAGGTATCTATTGTTTCTAGGAACTTTGTGGTAGAGAGTTTAGGGTTCTCTAGTTATAATATTATGACATCTGCAAAAAGTGATTGCTTGACTTCTTCCTTTCCTATCTGGATGCCCTTAATTTCCTATTCTTCCCTGAAATCTATGGAAAGCTACTTCCATTACTTCATTAAATAGCAATGACAAGAGTGGGCAACCTTGTCTTGTCCCTGATCTTAGGGGAAAGGCTTTCAGTTGTTCCCCCATTGAGAATGATCCTTACTCTGAGCTTTTTCTCAATGGCTTTGACTATATTGAGGAAGGTTCCTTCAGTTCCAATTTTATGGAAAGTTTTGATCACGAATGGGTGTAGGATATTGTCAAATCCTTTATCTGCATCTATTGATATGATCATATGTTTTCTATTTTTCTCTTATTGATACAATGTATTATGTTGATTGTCTTTTAAGTGTTGAACCATCCTTGCATTTCCGGGATGATTCCTACTTGGTCATGATGTATTATCTTTTTGCAGAGTCTTTGGTTTCAGTTTGCTAGCATTTTTTGAAGATCTTAGCATCTGTGTTCATCAGGGATATTGGTCTGTATTTTTATGGGGTTTTTGTCTGTTTTGAGTATCAGAGTGATATGTGCCTCAATGAAGCATTTGGGAGTGTTTCTGTTTCTTCTGTTTCCTGTAAAAACTTGAAAAGGCCTGACAGTAAGTTATTCTTAAAGGTTTGGAAGAATTCACTAGTGAATCCATCTTGACCTGGGATTTTGTGTTTGGGCAGATTTTAATTTCCGTTTCAATTTCCTTGATGGTTATAGGCTTATTCAGGTATTGCAAGTCTTCTTGGGAAGTTCTATGACTTCAGGGGTTTTGCCATTTTATCCAGATTCTCTCGTTTTGAGTTTTCCACATTTTTTTTGTAAGACTCAATCACCTGGGTGTCTTTTGGTTGTGGTTAATTTACAATTTTGTGAAGGTAGGCAGCATTTCTATTGTCTTCAGTTGCCTCCTGGATTTCTCTTAAATTAATTACATACTTGCCGGGGATGCCGCTGGGGTCTCCAAAAGGGTCAGGACAGAAGTTCTCTTCTACCTCTGAGGACAGCCAGGGGAACAGATGAAAAATCACGAGTCCGGTGCAGTTCCAAAAAAGGCTTTTAATAGTACAAAAGTTCTTTCACAGCACTCCATTATAATGAAAGAACTCTAGCTCTGTTCCGAACTTAGACCATATAAAAGAACCTAAGTCTCCCACCAAAGAGAGAGGATCTCACCCGAGATGAGTCCTACCCAGAAGAAGGAGCAAAAGGCCAAAGAGCAAAAAGCCGAAATCTGAGGAGCCAAAAGGCGAAAGCTGAGGAGCCAAAAGGCGAAAGCTGAGGAGCCAAAAGTCACAGTAGCCAAATTCTGAAAGCTGAGGAGCCAAAAGCCTAAAGCAAAAGGCCAAAGGGGCCCCTCAAGTCAGTCCCCTTACATACACCAAAGTAATTTGTTTAGTACCCTAAACAAATGTAGAAGGGCAGTGCCACACCCTATTGCAGGTATAAACAAAGGTTACCCCAAGGACTAATCCCGAGATTATCTCTTATGTAAATCACTGGAGAGAGAGAGGGCTGATATAAAGTAATTAATACATAGTAATTTCATGAGCTTCATGTGATCTAGATGGTACCCACAAGGTCCTTATTATTATCTGCACCAGGGTGATTCTGAGTACCTTGTTCTCATGAACTGAAAGGGTCACACTCGCCTGCTTAGAGCAAACTAGTATGATCCTTCCTATAGTCTTCTTATAGTCTCAACGTAGCCAGGGTGGTCGTCTCCTGGTAAATTCTAACTGTCCCACGCTGGGTGCAGTGGGTATAAAGAGGAGTAGTGCCCAATCTAGAAAACATAGAAGTCTTAGTAGATGTATAAGTCAGAAATTATTCAATCAAGGTGACTTCTGTAACTGCCACACCTTCTAGCAGTGTTTACATAGAAGAGAGGTCTCATTAGAATGAATCTTGGCTTAAATAGATTATGCTGTGAGTGGGCAAAACAACAAAGCTCCCAGATCAGCTAGATCTGTCATCCAACACATACTTAGGAATCTATAGACTTTATGATTCCAGTAAAAATACGTGAGTACAAAGAGTCTGCTATAAACAATTCCAAAGGACTAAGCTATGTTTTTTTTCTCAGAAGCAATTCTGTACCTGATAATGACTATAGTTAAGAGTGAGAGCTAAGATTCAGTAATTTCTTGAAGTCATTTTCCTAATATCATTTTAAGGTGTATAAAGACTAAATCTGGGTGACTTTAGAAGTGAAAGAAGTTTCATTATCATTCTATAATGATCTGAGTAAGCCAAATCTAGAGTTATTTCCTTAAGTAACACTATAGACACTTCTCTTGCTTTCTGAGGAGTGGTAGTAAATGTCTCTACTAACACAGTGAAGGTATGAATAAAAACTGATAAATATTTTATTCCCTTTTTCCCAATACTTGGCACTGCTCAGTGATCACTCCTGGCTGTGTTAGTTGAACCATAATGGGATGCTAGAGACCAAAGACTGACAGAGACATGCAGTGAAAGCTCCTGCTACTATGCATGTTTTCTTGGCCCAGACTAAAATATATATATATATATGAACCCTGAGAATCTAGGCTTTTGTGTTACTTCAAGGTGCTGTTTCTCCCATGGTACATTTGTTTGTGCTAAACACACTTTGTCTGGAAAGGAGGCTTAGGATTTCCACTAGGTTTATTAATAGCACACAATGAGCACATTTGACTTAATTCTCTTACTGCCCAGTTTAGTCCCTTTCTATAGAATATAGTGAAAACTATCTCTTCTTATCTCCTTATAATAATCATTATCAATAATTTTAATATTAAATAAACACATTGAGAAAATGGTAAACAATATATTTTAGATAAGTACTTACTTTTTAGTTCTTAATATAGCATCATCTGTATTTCTATGTAAAACACATATATAAAGGAGTAGATCATATAAAGATAGTACAGCAGGTAAGGTGCTTGGTTTGCTCTCTACAGCCCTCGGTTCAATCCCTAGAACCACATATGTTCCCCTGAGATACTCCAGGAGTGATCCTTACAGAACCAGGAGGAAGCTGTGAGCACCAATGGATGGTGACTAAAACAATAAATAAAATAAAATAATAAAATAGTAGTTAAGGACCAAAAGTATTACCATTACATACTACATAATTGCAAGGTTTAAATTCAAAATAAGTTTCAGATTACTTTAATAGCTCTTTTTTAATGAAGGGTATAGATGATATCAATTAATAATAAACTTCAGGTACTAAAACACAGGCCTAAGATTTCTAATTTGGGGTAGGGGGTAAAGGGGTCAACTATGTTTCCAGGAAGAAAATGGGAAGTGGAATGTCTAGCATACCTAGGTGGTGCTAAGGGAGGTAACAGTATGCACTAAAATTAGAACTGCCAGTCAATGAATAATGATGGAAGGGATGATTGTGGGGAAGGAATTCAGAACCTCAGTTGACTTTGGAATAGGAAAAATCATGGGCTGTAGGGAAAGAGATATGCAGTAACTTTGTACATTAAAATCAGAAATGTGAACACTCTCCTAACTCTATTATTAACTGAACTATAATGAATAAAATATGTGTGAGCTAGAGAGTGCAGTTATTGGCCTTTCACAGGGTCAATTCTTGTTTGATCAAGGGCACCTCATCTGCTCCCCTGAGACCATCCATGACTAACTCCTGGAGCAGTAAGCCAAGAGTAAGCCGTGAGTACTTTCTGATGGGAGCAGCCTTTAAAAAAATAGATATTCTAACCCTTGGATTATGTTGGTCCAAGTCAATATTTTCATAATAAAATTAAATAAAATTTCATAATAAAATTCAATTTCATAATACATTTCACAATAAAATTCTGAATAGTTCCAGAAAATATTTTCCATTGAGAATGAATCAGCAATTTTATTTTATATTTAAAAATTATGAGAAAACACTAGCTATTCATTTCGTGGACAAAACTATGGAAATAAAATGCCATTAACAAAAATAATTCAAAAAACAGATCATGGCCAAGTAGATTAGCTTTCATAGAGCATCCTTGAATTGATGAGAATTGATTTTTTCCCAGATCTTAAAGAAAGCTTTCTGGTTTTAGTCATTGGCTTATTTTAAAAGTCTATTTCCCAGGGTCAGAGAAATAATACTGAAGATAATGTTCCTACTTTGCATGCAGTGGACCTGAATTTGATCCCTGGCACTGCATATTGTTCCCGATTAAATCTAGCAATGACTCCTGAGCATAGAGCTAAGAGTAAGCACTTAACCACACCAAGTTTGCCTCCAAACTTTTACTACTAGAAATAAATTTTGCATAAAGAATTTATATAATTTTAGAAAATACAAAGTTGATAGAAATAAAATCATTGTATTGGTGGAGTCACATTTCTCTCACTGTATCACTGCATCACTGTCTTCCCGTTCATCATCAATTTGCTTGAGTGGGCACCAGTAACAAATCCATATGTTCTTTCTCATGCTAGTAGATCCCAAGGGCATCTGCTTGCTCCAGGAACATAAAGAGCCTCAAACCATAACATCAGGTCATGTGAATGAGGTCTATAATTGTTACTGGTATTTGACATATCAAATACCACACGGAGGCTTTCCAGGCTCTGCCGTGCCAGTGGCATACTCTTGTAGTCACCTGTAAATACAGCATTTATTGATAAACTGCTCGACCTCAAGTGGCCATGCGAGCTGGGCTGTAATAGGCTCTTCTGCTGGGTGGAATTCTGACAAGAGGGAAGTCCGGATGTGGAAAATGGCGGCCGTCAAGGAATGGGGGTGTTGTCTGCTTGTTGCGAGGCTCTGCTGGGGTGGCGGGCCAGGGCTAGAACCTGCCATCCATTCTGGTGCCTCGTGAGCGGCTGGGCACAGGGAGAGCAGGTAGAAGCTCTGCCCCATGTCTGTGAGTCTCTGGATCAGCATACCTGAGCTGTACTTGAAGAAGACCACTGCAGGGTGGGTCCGATGAGCCGGGCTGTAATAGGCTCCTCTTCTGGGTAGAGTTCTGACAAGAGGGAAGTCCGGATGTGCAAAATGGCAGCCCTCATGGAGTGAGGGGTTGTCTGGCTTGTTGTGAGGCTCTGATAGGTTGGCAGGCCAGGGCTAAAACCCGCCATCCTCCCAGTGCCTCATGGAGTGGCTGGGCACAGGTAGAGCTGGTAGCAACTCTGCCCTATGTCTGTTAGTCTCTGGATCAGCATACCTGAGCCGGACTTGAAAAAGAGTGCTGCAGGGTGGGTCCAATAAGCTGGGCTGCAATAAGCTCATTTGTTGGGTGGAGTTCTGATGAGAGGGAAGTCCAGATGGGGAAAATGGCTGCCCTCCTGGAGTGGGGATCGTCTGGCTTGTTGCGAGGCTTTGTTGGGGTGGTGGGCCAGGGCTAGAACCCGCCATTCCTCCCTGGTGTCTTGTGAGCTGCTGGGCACAGGGAGAGCCAGTAGCACCTCTGCCCCATGTCTGTGAGTCTCTGGATCAGCATACATGAACCGGACTTGAAAAAGAGTGCTGCAGGGTGGGTCGGATGAGCTGGGCTGTAATAGGCTCTTCTGCTGGGGAGTTCTGACATGAGGGAAGTCGGATGTGGAAAATGGCGGCCGTCATGGAGTGGGGATTGTTTGGCTTGTTGCAAGGCTCTGCTGGGGTGGCGGGGCCAGGACAAGAATCTGCCATCACTCCCGGGTGCCTCATGAGTGGTTGGGCACAGGTAGAGCCGGTAGCAGCTCTGTCCCATGTCTCTGAGTCTCTCTTACTCATGGACAAATGACAAGAGACACATTTATCTCAGTCTCAATAAAGTATTTTATATACAAGTATTGTATATACAAAATACTTTCACCAAAACTCTTCAGCGCCACCCTAGAGAACATCATGCAACAATTAGAATGGGAAGGAATGGAAGTGAAGTTAGATGGTCGGCAACTACACCACCTCTGCTTTGCTGATGATATCATTCTAATAACACCAAACATTAGCCAAGCTGCACAAATCCTGGCTGACTTCGACCGAGAATGTGGAAAGATAGGTCTACAGCTGAATCTAAAGAAAATCATGCTTATGAAGAATGAACTAGTTCCAGAGGCCCCATTCACTCTCAATGGAACAAACATTTCTGAATGCAGCATTAAGTGTACCTAGTTCGAGAAATCAACATGATGAACAACCTAAAACCTGAGCTGCGCAGGAGGAAGAGAGCCGCATGGAATGCCTTCAAAGGCATCGAAGAAATAGCTAAAAGGACAAAGAACCTCCAGCTCCGGGCACATATCTTTGACTCCACCATTCTCTCTGCATTCACATACGCCTCAGAGGCCTGGGCCCTACGAAAGCAGGATGAGAATGCTATTCGGGCCTCCCAGAGAAGAATCGAAAGAGCTATGCTTGGAATATCACGCCTCACTCAAGTGAGAGAGAAGGAATCCAGAGTTCTGACCTCCGTCGTTATTCCAGAATCAGGGATGCTGTCTCGTTTGCCAAGGCATCGAAAATCAAATGGGCTGGACATGTAATGTGATTTGGAGACAATCCGCTGGACTAGAGCCATTACCGACTGGATCCCATGGGATGTCAAAATATCACGTGGCCGCCCACCTACAAGATGGTCAGACTTCCTTGTCAAGACCCTGGAAGGAACAGTTTGAGGCTCTTCATATTCCTGAATCAACCAGATGCCATTGGGCTACATTGGCACGTGATAGGGTCCAATGGAAATGTTACTGGTGCCCGCTTGAGCAAATCGATGAATAACGGGATTCAAGTGATCAAAGTGATCAAGTGATATACAAAATACACCTAAGTTTGAAGTTGAGTTGATATAAGAATATACTACTTTATAAAAATTATAGGGGAGGGGTGGTCTGGCTTGTTGTGAGGCTCAGCTGGGGTGGCAGGCCAGGGCTAGAACCCGCCATGCCTCCCGGACCACCAGACCACCCTACCCTACTCCATGAGGCCCGCCATTTTCCACATCGGACTTCCCTCACGTCACAACTCCACCCAGAAGACCAGACTATCACAGCCCGGATCATCTACAGCCACCCTGCAGCAGTTTTTTTTTTTTCAATCCGGCCCAGGTATGCTGAACCATAGACTCTCAGACATGGGGGCAGAACTGCTACTTGCTCTCCCTGCGCCCACCTGCTCGTGAGGAGCCCAGGAGGCATGGAAGGTTCTAGCCCTGGCTTGCCACCCCAGCTGAGCCTCACAACAAGCCAGACCACCCTCCCCTACTCCATGGGGCCCGCCATTTCCACATCCGGACTTCCCTCTCATCACAACTCCACCCAGCAGACTAGACTATCACAGCCCTGATCATCGACAGCCACCCTGCAAAAGTGTTTTTTTTTTTCAATCCGTCCCAGGTATGCTGAACCAGAGACTCTCAGACATGGGGCAGAGCTGCTACTTGCGCTCCCTTGTGCCCAGCTGCTTATGAGGCACCCGGGAGGCATGGCGGGTTCTAGCCCTGGCCCGCCACACCAGCTGAGCCTCACAACAAGACAGATGATCCCCCAATCCATGGGGGCCGCCATTTTCCACATCTGGACTTCCCTCTCACCACAACTCCCCAGCAGACCAGACTATGACAGCCCGGCTTGCGGCTTATCAATAAATGATTTATTTAGAGGTGACTACAACAGTATACCATCCACACAGCAAGCCTGGCAAGCTGCTCGTGTAGTATTTGATATGCCAAATACCAGTAACATTTATATTAGATCATCCCGTGACCTAACACAATTATTTGAGGCTCTTATGTTCTGGAGCAAGCGGATGCCTTTGGGTTCTACTAGCATGAGACAGGACATATGGAGATATCACTGGTGCCCGCTCTAGCAAATAGATGATTAAGGGAAGACAGTGATAGTGATAGATAGAAATTGAGATATGCAATTACAAAGATGTTTGTGATTGAGTTTCATTCATACAGTGTTCCACTACCCATTCCTCCACCAGTGACCTATTTCCATCACCAATGTCCCTAACTCCCTTCCCCTGCCTTTATAGCAGGCAGCCACTTTCCTTTCTCTCTCTGACTCTTTCTCTTTCTCTCTCTATCTCTTCCTCTTCCCTCCCCTACTCTTACACTCTGTGACTTGCCCTACAGGCATTTAGGGATTATCATATAAATCCCTTTACGTACATCCAATGCTCAGTTCTAGTCTGACCTTACCATTTCACACAATTAGTAGAATACTGATATATATATATGTATACACACACATATATATATATATACATATATATACCCCATTAATGAATGCAATATTTCTATATCTGTCCGTTTCCTTCTGACTAATTCACACAACATGATAGTCTCCATGTCCATCCATTAGCGGGTAAATTTCATGACAGCTGCATATTATTCCATTGTATATATGTACCGTAGTTTCTTTATCCAGTCTTGTGTTCTCGGTCGTTCAGGTTGTTTCCAGATTCTGGTTACCGTGAATAGTGCTGAGATTAATATAGAAGTGCAGATAGTTTTTCTGCTTTGTGTTTTTGGGTCCCCAGGGTTTATTTCCATGATTGGTATGGCTAGGTCAAAAGGGAGCTCAATATCAAGTTTTTGGAAGAATATCCATATTGTTTGTCAAAAGGGCTGGACCAGTCTACATTCCCACCAAGAGTGGACGAGAGTTGCTTTCTCCCTACACCTATGACAGTACTGGTTGTTCTTGATCTTTTGAAGGTGTGCCAGTCTCTCTAGTGTGAGATGATGATTCAATGTTGTTTTGATGTGCATAACCCTGATGATTAATGAAGAGAAATTTTCATATAATTTTTTGGATGTTCAAATTTCTTCATTTTGGAAATTCCTGTTCATTTCATCTTCCCCATTTTTATGATGGGGTTTTGGAAGCTGTTTTTGGAAGCTGTTTTCTTCCTGTAAATTTCTACGAGTCTCTGGTATATCATGGCTATTAAACCCTTATCATATAGGCATTGGTTAAATATTCTTTCCCACTCTGTGGGCAGTTATTGTATCTTGGTCAATGTTTCTTCAGAGGTACACAAGCTTTTCAGTTTCATATAATCCCATTTGTTTATTTTTGCTTCCATTTCCTTTATCAGTGGTGGTTCATCTTTGTTTTATTTTATAAATATTTTCTTATACCACTGTGAGATATACAATTACAAAGTTGTTCATAAGATGTTCATTTTTGGGTTTCGGTCATACAGTGTTCCAAAACCCATCCCTCCACCAGTGCCCATTTCCCACAACCTATGTTCCCAATTCCCTCCTCTCTCCCTAGCCTGCCTCTATGGAAGATTCTTTACTTCTTTCTCTTTCTCTCTCTCTCTCTTTCTCTTTTCCTTCCCTTCCACATTGTGAATTACAATACATACATTACGAGGTCGTCATGTGTATCTTTTTGCCTGTATTTAATGCTAATTTCTATGTTGGTATTAGCACTTTCGCCAATTATTAACACACTGTTCCATTCTCTGTCTTACCTAACCTCTCACTCCCACACGTTTGCGATAATTTCCACCTTTGACAAGGCCTCCTGATCCATGTTTCACCTGACCTTTGATATTGGTATCATAATATGTGTGTGTGTGTCATGCAAATAATGCAGTCATTCTATATCTGTCTTTTTCCTTCTGGCTAATTTCACTCAACATGTTCCTCTGCATATCCATCCATTTGTAGGCAAATTTCATAATTTCACTTTTCCTAACACCTGCAGAGTATTCCATTGAATAGATGTGACAAAATTTCTTTATACAGTCATCAGTTCTCGGGCACACTGGTTGTTTCCAGATTTTGGCTGTTGTCAGTAATGCTGCTATGAAAATAAAAGTGGAGATGGTGTTTCCTCTGTGTGTTTTTGGCTTCTCAGGTATATCCCCAGGTGTGGTATGGCTGGTCAAATGGGAGCTCAATTTCTAGTCTTTGGAGGAATGTCCATATTGTTTTCCAGAAAGGCTGTACCAGTCTAGGTTCGGCGTCATAGAACATTTTTCCTGTATTTTCTTTGATGTACCTTAGAGATTTATGTCTGATGTTGAGATATTTAATCCATACTGATCTGACTTTGGTGCATGGTGATATGTTGGGGCTGCTGCTGGGGTCCCCCAACAGTGTCAGGACAGAAGTTCTCTTCTACCTCTGAGGACACTGGGGAACGGATAAAAACTCAAGAGTCCGGAGCAGTTCTAAAAAAAATAGTACGAAATCTCTTCCACAGCAATCCTATATAATGAAAGAATGCTAACTCTGGTCCAAACTTAGACCATAAGAGCCTAAGTCCCCACGAAGAGAAAGGATCTCACCCTAGAGGAGTCCTACCCAAAAGAAGGAGCAAAAGGCAACGGTGCCTCAAGTCTGTCCCCAAAGTAATCGTATCTGTGACAAGGAGGGTCCTGTCAACAAAGAACCCTATACAGAGTATAGAAGGGCAGTGCCACACCCGATTATAGGTATAATCAAAGATTATGCCAAGGACTAATCTCTTCTGAGACTAACTCTTATGTAAAACACTGAAGAGAGAGAACTAGTGTAAAGGAAAACGTCTTCATTTCATGAACTTCATGTAATATAGATGGTACCCACAAGGTCCTTCTCACTATTATTTGCACCAGGGTAATTCTGAGTATCTTGTTCTCGTGTACTGAAAGGGTCACACTTGCCTGCTTGAGAGCAAACTAGTATGATCCTTCCTATAATCTTCCTATGGTCTCAACATAGCCAAGGTGGCAGTCCCCTGGTAAATTCTAATTTTCCCATGCTGGGTGCAGTGGGTGTAAAGAGGAGCTGTGCCCAATCTAGAAAACATAGAATTCTTTTTTTAAAAAATATTTTATTATACCACCATGAGACATATAATTACAAAGGTGTTCATAATTGGTTCTTGGTAATACAGTATACCAGCACCCATCCCTCCACCAGTGCCCCATTTCCACCACCAATGTACCCAACCCCCTCCCGCCCACCCCCAGGCTACCTCATTAGCAGGTACCGCAGTATCCTCTCTTTCTCTCTATGTCTCTCTCTGTATCTGCATCTCTCTCCCTCTTCTTTTACACATTTTGGCTAGGCCTGCAGATATTTAGAGTTTATCACTTAAGTCTCTGTGAGTTTTAATCTGCCATTACCATTTCCCACATTGAGTAAAACAATGGTATCTATTTATGTCCTATTAATGAATGCAGTCATTCTATATCTGTCCTGTTCCTTCTGACTAATTTCACTCAGCATGATATAGTCTCCATGTCCATCCATTTGCAGGTAAATTTCATAATTTCATCTTTTCTGACAGCCGCATAGTATTCCAAAGTGTAGATGAACCACAGTTTCTTTAGCCAGTCCTCTGTTCTCGGGCATTTAGGTTGTTTCCAGATTCTAGCTATAGTGAATAGCGCAGAGATGAATAAAGAAGTACAGATAGTGTTTCTGCTATGTGTTTTTCTGTCTCGCAGGTATGTTCCCAGGAGTACTATTGCTGGATCAAATGGGAGCTCAATATCTAGCTTTGGGAGGAATGCCCATATTGTTTTCCCAAAAGGACTGGACCAGTCGGCACTCCCACCAACAGTGGATCAGAGTCCCTTTTCCCCACATCCACGCCAGCACCGGTTGTTCTTGCTGTTTTGGATGTGTGCCAGTCTCTGTGGGGTGAGATGGTACCTCATTGTTGTTTTGATTTGCATCTCCCTGATGATTAAAGATGAAGAACACTTTTCATATGCATTTTGGCCATTCGAATTTCTTCTTTTTGGATGCTTCTGTTCATTTCTTCTCCCCATTTTGATGGGGTTGGCTGTTTTTCTTGTGGAGTTCTAACAGTGCCTGATATATCCTGGATATTAACCCCTTGTCAGATGGGTATTGTGTGAATATCCTTTCCCACTCTGTGGATTGTCTTTGTATCTTGGTCACCGTTTCTTTTGAGGTGCAGAATCTTTTCAATTTTATATAATCGCATTTGTTTATCTTTGCTTCCTTTTGCTTGGTCAGTGGTGTGTCGTCTTTAAAGATACTTTTAGTTTCGATGTCGTAGGCGTTTCTCCTATGTTTTCTTCGATGTACCTTATTGATTCATGTCTGATGTTGAGATCTAGAATCCATTTTGATCTGACTTTTGTGCATGGCATTAGAAGGAGGTCTAAGTTCATTTTTTTACACGTAGCTGCCCAGTTTTCCCAGCACCATTTGTTGAAGAGGCTTTCTTTGCTCCACTTAATATGTTTGCTCCTTTATTGAAGATTACTTTGTAGATGTATAAGTCAGAAGTTATTCAGAGTTAAGGTGGCTTCTGTAACTGCCACACCCTCTAGCAGTGTTTACATAGAAGATAGATCTCATTAGAATGAAACTTGGCTTAAGTAGATTAAGCTGTGAGTGGCCAAAACAGCAAAGCTCCCTAACTAGCTAAACCTTTCATCAAAACAGTGATAGAAGGAGGTCTAAGTTAATTTTCTACATGTAGCTGTCCAGTTTTTCTATCATCAGTTTTTTTTTTTTTTTTTTTTTTGCTTTTTGGGTCCACACCGGCAATGCTCAGGGGTTACTCCTGGCTCTGCACTCAGGAATGACTCCTGGCGGTGCTCGGGGGACCATATGGGATGCCGGGGATCGAACCCGGGCCGGCACAGGCCGGCCGCGTGCAAGGCAAACGCCCTACCCGCTGGGCTATCGCTCCAGCCCCTATCATCAGTTTTTGAAGAAGTTTTCTTCGCTCCACTTATTATTTTTTTGCTCCTTTATAGAAGATTAAGTGATCATACATGTCAAACTGTGTGTCAGGATATTTAGTTCTATTCCATAGGTGTACTGCTATGTCTCTATTATAATATCCTGCCATTTTAAATACTACTGCTTTGTAGTATATTTTGAAATTTGGGAAAGTGATACCTCCAATCTTCTTTTTTCCATGTTTTAGCTATCCTTGGTGTTTATTATTCCATAGAAATTTCAGGAGTGTTTGGTTAATTTCTTTGAATAATGTCATGGATATCCGTAAAATAAACCACATTGAATCTGTATAAAGGTCTAGGAAAATTTACCATTTTGATAATATTAATTCTCCAAATCCATGAGCTGGCAATATGTTTCTATTTCATCATTGTTGGGGATGCGCCTGGGGTTCCCAACAGTGCCGGAAGCGAGTTCCCTTCTACCTCCGAGCTGATGAAGAATGGATGAAGACTCAGGAATCCGATGAAGTTTTAAAAGGCTTTACTTATCACAGGTTCAGGCATACAAATCAACAATAGGAAAAACCCTTTTCTTAGGATTCCTGGCTAGAACCCCAGCCACGTGTAGTCCAAAATGGAGGCCACCACTTGTTAAGACCCTGTAAAGAGGAGACAAAGACTAGACTCCCAAGATGGGTATGAGCTCACAAAAGAGAGAGCCCAAAAAGAGAGTGCGAGAAAGGAAGCAGGCTAGTTTTTATACCCCTACAACTCAGACCTCCCTCCCACTATTATGGGAAGCAGGGAGGGTCAAATGCCCTCAGGTAATTTTTCCCAGCACCTCACCTAGGTCCTTTTATATGCTAATGTATTGAGCCAGGATCTGCCTGGAAAAGCCTTTGTAGGGTAGAGAAGGGGGTTTCTGAGATGGCATGTCTCTGTACCAAAGACTAATACTAATGCCAGTTAAATATTTCTCCAAGCCTTCACATGTCTCTTCTACTTCACGGTAGTTTTGTATTTTAGTTGCCTTTGAGTTATCAGGGAGCCATGCTTGCCTGCTTGGAAGCAAACAGCATTTCTCTCTAGTCTAATTACTTAGGGATGCAACGTGGCCAGGCAAATATGCCGGTAAGATCTAGCTAGTCCCACGATTATTGTGGAAGCATGAGAGAATATTTATACCAGCTTGTACAGAATACATGGTCAGATAAACTGCCACATTTCGACTACCCCGTTATCTACGAATTGATTTGCAGGAGGCAATCCAGAGCAGATGCAGAGGCTCTTAGAGGAGTCCTGCAACACCTCACGTTCTGTTTTCTTTCCTGAAGCAACATTTTTTAGTTTTCTTTTCTAGCTATCACTTGTCACTTGTCTTCCCATTGATCATCAATCTGCTCCAGCAGGCACTAGTAACATCTCCATATATCCTGTCACATGCTAGTGTAGCCCAAGGGCATCTGCTTGCTCTAGGAACATAAAGAGCCTCAAACCATTCCATCAGGTCCTGGGAATGAGGTCTATAATTGTTACTGGTATTTGGCATATCAAATAAGACACGGTTAGCTTGCTAGGCTCTGCTGTGTGGGTGGGATACTCTTGTACTCGCCTCTAATCTCATTCATTTATTGATGAACCATGTGGCCGCTTTGTGGTCGTGTGAGCTGAGCTTGTGATCAGATCTTCTGCTTGGTGGAGCTTGACGAGTGGGGAGTCCTGATGTGGAAAATGCCGACCCTCATTGTTGGGGGTTCCTCTGGCTACTTGCGAGGCTCTGCTGGGTTATTGGGCCAGAGCTAGAACCCACCTTCCTTCCTGGGAGTCTCATGATCAGCTGGACACAAGGAGAGCCAGTAGCAGCTCTGACCTGTGTATGTGAGCTATAATGTCTATAATAGCTATAATATCTAGCTATAATATGTTATTTGAAAATAGTGAAAACTTGACTTCTCCTCTCCCATCTGGATGTCCTTAGTGTTCTTTTCCCTGATTGCTATGACAAAGAATTCTAGTAATATATTTAAAAGAAGTGTTTATGGTGAGCAACTTTGTCTTGTCCTTGATATAGGAAGGCTTTCATTTTTTCCTCATTGAGAATGATGCAATAGACATTAAGGAAAGCTCCTTCAATTTCAATTTTATGGAGATTTTTTATCATGAATAAATTTTGCATCTCGTCAAATGCTTTTATGCATCTATGGATATGATTATATAGTTTTAATTTTTTCTCTTATTGATATCATTTATTGTGTTGATTGACTTTTGCACATTGAACCATTGTGCATTCCAGGAATAAATCCTACTTGGTCATAGTGTATAACTTTTTTCATGTGTCTCTGGATTCTATTTGCTAGTATTTTGTTGAAGATGTTAGCATCTGTGTTCTTCAGGGAGATTGTCCATAGTTTTCCTTTCTTGTGACGTCTTGAAGAAGCTATATGAGAATGTTTCTGTTTCTTCAATTTCCTGGAATAGCATGTAAAGGACTGACAGTAGATCCTCTTTAAAGGTTTGGAATAATTCACTGGTGAATCCATCTGGACTTGGGCTCTAGAGGATGGGCAAAATTTTGAACTCTGATTCAATTTCCTAGATGGTGATAGGTTTGTTGAGTATTGCAAATCTTCTTGTTGCAGTTTTTGGAGGCTATAGTATTTGAGGATTCTGTCCCTTCCTTCTAGTTTCTCTTGTTTATGGCATACAGATCCTCAAAGTAATCTCTGATGATCTTTTGAATTCCTGTCGTTTCTATTGTGACATGGCCCTTTTCATTTATGTTTTAATTCATTTGGGTTCTCTCTGTTCCTTTCCTTGAGTGACTTGCTAATAGTTTTCAAAGAACCAGCTTTTGGTTTCATTGATCGTTTGGATTTTTTTTTAATTCTGGCTTGTTGATTTCCACTCTAAACTTCAGTATTTCTTTCTTCCTCCCTTTGTTGGACTCCTTTTGTTCGTTGGTTTCTTTTGTTGGTTGGTTTCTAAGATCTTAAATCTCTGAAATCATATTGTTTATGATGGCCCTGTCTTCTTTTCTGATTAATGCTTTCAGAACTATGAACTTTCTTTTAACACTGCTTTTGATTAATCCCAAAAGTTCTAATAGCTCCTGTCTTCAGTTTCATTTGTTTCAGGAATTTTTTGGATTTCCTTTTTGATTTCTTATATGACCCGCTGGTTGTTCATTAATGAGCTGTTTATTTTCCAGGTGTTTGATGTGACACTTCTTTTCTGTTTGTAATTAATTTCTATTTTCAGAGCACCATGGTCTGATAAAGTAGTTGACACAGTGTCTATCTTGATTTTATTGAGGTATGTTTTGTGGCTCAGCATGTGATTTTTCTTGGAGAAAGTTCCATGTGTGCTGGAGAAAAATGTGTGTGCTTGAGAAAATATTTGGGGTTTTGGGGACGAAAAACCCCTGTATACTAGCCATTTGTCTTTCATTTCTTCCTTTAGGGCAGGTATTTCCTTGGTGAGATTCAGTGATGTAGATCTATCAAGAGTTTACAAAGCAGTGTTAATGTCTCCTGCTGCAATAGTGTTGCTCTCAATGTTTTCTTTGAAGTCTATTAGCAGTTGTTTTAGGTATTTTTCTGACCCCTCATTGCATGTTTTTAGGATTGTAATTTCTTCCTTCCGCTTCGCGCCGCGGTTCATCAATAAGTGCTGGACTTAGAGATGCCTACAATAATATGCTACCTGCACGGCAGAGCCTGGCAAGCTACCCGTGTTGTATTTGATATGCCAAATACCAGTAACAATTATAGACCTCATTCCGGAATGGATTGAGGCTCTTTATGTTCCTGGAGCAAGCAGATGCCTTGGGCTCTACTAGCATGATACAGGACATATGGAGATGTTACTGGGGCCCGCTCGAGCAAATCGATGATTAACGGGAAGACAGTGATACAGTGAATTTCTTCCTGATATACTTATCCCTCTATTATTAAGAAGTGACCATCACTGTCTCTTCTGATCTTTTTCAGCCTGAAGTCCTTGTTGTCGAATACTAATATGGACACCCCAACATTTTTGGATGGGTTGTTTGAGTGAAGGATTGTTTTCTAGCCTTTAGCTTTCAGCTTGTCTTTGTTCTAGTTGCTGGAATGCATTTCTTCTACATAACATAAAGTTGGGTTCAATTTTTTGATCCATTTTGCACTCTGTGTCTGTTAAATGGTATATTTAGACAATTGGCATCGAGAAAGATTATTGTCATGGGATTTTGTGCCATCTTTCTATATAAGTTTGTTGTGCTTTTGGGTTTTGTTTTGTCTTAGAGTAGCTCTTTCAGCCCTTTTTTAAAGTTGTTTTTGAGTCTATAAAGTTCCTGAGCTGCTTATCCATGAATATGTGTATGTCTCTTTCATACCTGTTTTTTGTCCTTTTTTGCTTTTTTTGGGTCACGCCTAGCAATGCACAGACCTTACACCTGACTCTGCACTTAGTAATTACTCCTGGCAGTGCTCAGGGGATCATATGGGATACCGTGGATTGAACTTGGGTAGGCAGCTTGCAAGACAGATGCCCTGCCCACTGTGCTGTCTCTCTGCCCCCTGTCCTTCAGATCTGAAAGTCTTGCTAGATTTTCCTGTGCAATCATTCTACGTTTGTCCCTTTTCTTCTGACTCACTTCAGCCTGTTACTAAATTTCATGACTTCATTTTTCCTAGTGGCTGTGTATTATTATATTGTTTTTATGTATATACTTTATTTATCCATTTATCAATATTTAGCAATATTCCCTAAAGCACTGTACAGATTCACTGCATTCCCTATTAGGATACCCAAGACATGTTTCAAAGATATAGATCAGACACTGATAAAATTCAAATGAAACAATAGATCCCCACAATAGTTACTAAATTCTTGGGGAAAAGAATATGGGAGGAACCCATCTTCCTTCCTTTTGGCACCCACCAAAAGGAAATGGTAACAGGGATGAAAAGACAGTCCTCTAAATGGGAAAAATCATTTACTTAAAACTCATGTGATAAGAGTTTACATTTTAATGTATGTTCTGTAATCCATAGTCTGGAAGGGAAGGAAAAGAGAAAGAGAGAGAAAGGGAAAGAAATAAAGAACCTGCCATGGAAGTGGGCTGGGGAAGGGGAGGGAACCGGGGACGTTGATGGTGGGAGATGGGCACTGGTGGAGGGACGGGTGCTGGAACACTGTATGACCAAAACCCAAATATGAACTTTTTAATTGTATATCTTTTTATTTGTATATCTCACGGTGGTATAATAAAATACTTAAAAAAATAAAATAAATAAAAATAAAATAAACTCATATGATAAGAGTTTAATATCAAAGTTAGATAAGGTACTGTTTAACTTTACAATACAACCTTATCAAAAATGGGGAGAAGAAATGAAAAGAAACTTTCCCAACAAAGAAATATAAATGGTGAAAAGGTACATGATAAAATGCTCTACATTACTAATCTTCAGGGAGGCGCCAAATCAAACAGTGATGAGATATCATCTCATACCACAGAGACTGGCACACAATGAAAAGAACAAGAAGAAGTAGTACTGGCATGGATGTTTCTGTTTCTACAATCTATCCCATTATTAGATTCTTGTTGAATCTTGCAAGAATTCAACAAATTCATCTTTATTTCACGAAGATCAGTACAAGTGTTTCAACTATTTTTTGTTCTTTCTTTCCTTTTTTTTTTGCTTATTGGGTCACATCCAGCAATGCTCAGGAATTAATCCTGGCTCTGCACTACAGAATTACTCCTGGTAGTGCTTGGGGGGAACCATATGGAATACCAATGATTGATCTGTTTAGTGCATACAAGGCAAACACCCTACCTATTGGACTATCACTTTGTCCCATTTCTTCT